>PVKP010039193.1:0-20316 GCA_004027715.1 Plecturocebus donacophilus
AAAAAAAAAAAAAAAAAGACAAAAATAAATAAATTTTACAACTGTACATTGCTTCCTAGACCTGGAATAAATTAATATTCTAGAATCAATTAGATATCATAAAACATTCCTATAGGAAGCCTCAAGTCCCTAGGAACTCAAGTTTATCAGCTAAAGGGTACTAAAGGGCAACAGTAAAGAATATGGATTCCAAGGTCATACAGACCTAAGTCCTTGTAAGCTACATGAATTAGGGCAAGTTATAAACTTATATGAACTACAGTCTCCTTGTCTGTGAAATGGGTAACATTGTAACCATCACATGGAGCTGTTGTGAAGATTAAATGCAATAATGTGTACAAAGTTCTTAAATGCTAAGCAATAGCAATATTGCTAGTTACTATTGTTACCATGATTCTTGACAGTATGTAAATTGCCTTTAGACACTCAGTGTCTAGGTAGGACATGGCACACAGTAGGAGCTCAAAGAAATAAGACACAAAGAGACAAACATACCAAGACACACATAGGAAGACATGAGACAGAGAAAGATAAATACAGCAAGGCAGAGAGACTGAAGAGTCAGACACACACACCAACACACACACAGAAAGAGACACAGAGAGAAGAGACAGAGACCAAAGGAAGAAGGAAGAGACAGAAACAGACTAACAGATACGTTAGTGAACCCACTAACTGATTTTTTGCTCTTTAAATATATCACTAGTATGGGTCTAATATAATATTTCCTTACATGTTTCTCATGAATCAGTGTGAATGACGAACAAGGTCACATGCTCCATTCCCTCGCCAGGCTTCCCCTGCTGCAGAGAGGAGCTTACAAATGGGGAAGAGGATGGCCACATCCAACACAGTATCATAGAAGCAGTGAACGGCTAGCTAAGGAGAGAGGTGCCCCAGGGGCATGCGGTGCTGGCGCTCTCTGAGGCATCTCTCAAGGACAACAGGGCAATGCTGGGTTTAGTCAAGTCCAGAATCTGCAGACCTCATTTGCAGCGGCTTCCTTAACATAATGGAAGGAAACTCTTTTCTATCCCTGGGAAAGCCACCGAACACCACCACAGCAACTTACCTCCGCAAACACAGAGAGTAAGCTTTCATACCCACATCAAAGGGAAGAACAACTCTGTCCTCCAAAAAAGACCTTTAATCCAGCCAGGGGAATTCCTGGATCCTCTCTGCATTTGTGTTGGCCTTTAGTACAGTATTTTCTGTTCTTGCAGCTGTAAACTGTGAGCTTTCTAACATGCATCATCAACATACTTTGATAAAATCAGGTGATTATGGATGAGGTCACACTTAAAACAAGCAAGTCTTCAGGGAGAAGGGGGTGAGCAGATCATTGCGGAGAAGATATTTTTCTTTTGTATGATGCCAGAGAAAGACTGAATCACGGGGAAAGAGTTGAGGAGCACCAGAGTTCTAATGCTCAAGCGTTACCACCCCAACCCCAGCTAACTGCATTTCTTACACTGCATGGGGAAAAGGGGGAGGTTACCAACAGGATGTTTAGCTGATTTCAGCTCCCTGAGTGTGATTTCTCGCCTCCTCCTGGCAGGCTGGGACAGCCCTTCTTCCCTGAGGACAGAGGCTGTGCCGCAGATCCTCTGCCATTCCCTCACAGACAGCTTCTTGCTCCCTCCTCCTGCTTCCCCAAGGCTGAGGCCAACTAATTTGGGCCTTAAAGTATTGCTGCCACCATTGCTACTAAGCTCTTCTGAGCCCTCTTCTGTAGGGCTTAGAAGTTACAGAGGCTGGAACTCTTCCAGAAGCTACAGAAAGCTGGAAACTCTCCTCTGCCCTCCAAATCAAACTCACTTAATCTTGTCAGCAGAGGATAGCTGTCCACACCTGCAGGTTGAGCTGGAATAGGAATCTTAAACTACTGTGGACCCTGACAACGTCAGTTGTTATTGGGGATATCTTGCTCTTCACATCTTTGAATTTCATTTTGGAACCATTCCTCAGAATAAGAGGCTTCTAGGCCAGGCACGGTGGCTCACACCTATAATCCCAGCACTTTGGGAAGCCAAGGCAGGCGGATCACCTGAGGTTGGGAGTTCGAGACCACCCTGGCCAACATGGTGAAAATCCTAGCACTTTGGGAGGCTGAGGCAGGAGAATCACTTGAACCCAGGAGGTGGAGGTTGCAGTGAGCCAAGATAGCACCACTGAACTCCAGCCTGGGTAACAGAGTGAGACTCTGTCTCAAAAAAAAAGGAATGAAGAGTTACTCAGCCTATCACCTTTTTACAGATCCCCAGCAGATGAAGTCACTGAAGACAACAAACAGATCATTTGCTTTTATTTCTAAAGAAGTTCAGCTGGCCAGGCGTAATGGCTCACACCTGTAATCCCAGCACTTTAGGAGGCTGAGGCGGGCGGATCACCTGAGGTCAGGAGCTTGAGACCAGCCTGACCAATATGGAGAAACTCCATCCCTACTAAAAATTCAAAATTAGCTGGGTGTGGTGGTGCATGCCTGTCATCCCAGCTACATGGGAGGCTGAGGCAGGAGAATCGCTTGAACCTGGGAGGTGGAGGTTGCAGTGAGCTGAGATTACACCACTGCACTTCAGCCTGGGTGATAGAGCAAAACTCTATCTCTAAAAAAAAGAAATTCAGCTAATCATGGACATAGATGGTGGTGATGGTTGCACAACAATGTGACATACTTAATGGCACTGAACTGTGCACTTTAAAATGGTTAAAATGGTAACTTTTATTTTATATATATTTTACCACAATCTTTTTTTTCTTGGAGACAGAGTTTTGCTCTTGTTGCCCAGGCTGGAGTACAATAGCACTATCTCCGCTCACCGCAACCTCCACCTCCTGGGTTCAAGCAATTCTCCTGCCTCAGCCTCCTGAGTAGCTGGGATTACAGGCATCCGCCACCACACCCGGCTAATTTTGTATTTTTAATAGAGATGGGGTTTCTCCAAATTGGTCAGGCTGGTCTTGAACGCCTGACCTCAGGTGATCCACCCACCTCGGCCTCCCTAAGTGCTGGGATTACAGGTGTGAGCCACCGTGCCCGGCCTACCACAATTTTTTTTAATTAAAGAATAAATTGGCCAGGCATGGTGGCTCATGCCTCTAATCCCAGCACTTTGGGAGGCCCAGGCAGGTGGAAAACTTGAGCCCAGGAGTTCAAGACCAGCCTGGGCAACATGGCAATACCTAATTCCTACAAAAATACAGAAATTAGCTGGGCATGATGGCATGCGCCTATAGTCTCAGCTACACAAGAGACTGACGTGGGAGGCTTGCTCGAGCCCGGGAGGTTGAGGCTGTAGTCAGCTATGATGGTGCCACTGCACTTTAGCCTGGGTGACACAGCAAGATTCTATCTCAAAAAATAAAAAAGAATAAATTGAGTGCAACATTTTTTAAAAGTACAGCTAAGTCCCAGGTAGCTTAATGATTGCTGATTTGTTATTATTAAATTATTTTTAAAAGGAATCTTAGTAGTATAGAAAGGTTACCAGCTTCGAGAATCTGTGAAAATCAAAGACAGGAAGATACATGTCTTTATGTCAAAAATGCCATTATGGGGCAGGTGTGGTAGCTCATGCCTGAAAGCCCAGCACTTTGGGAGGTCAAGGCAGGAAGATTGCTTTAGCCCAGGAGTTCGAGACCAATCTAGGCAACATAGTGAGACCTTGTCTCTACTAAAAATGAAAAAAAAAAAAAAAAAAATTAGCCTGGTGTGGTGACTAGTGAGTAAGGAGGCTGAGGTAGAAGGATGGCTTGGGCCCAGGAGGTCGAGGCTGCAGTAAGCCATGATCATGTCACTGAGCTGTAGCCTGGGTAACAGAGTGAGACCCTATCTCAAAAAAAAAAGTCTTTAAAAATAAGTGCACTCTTTCTGGCATATGAGTACTGTCCCATGAGTAAGATTTTCTAAAGAATGTCACTAAGCTCTTCTTTCAGAAGCCGGTTCTTCCACCATGGCGTTTGGAACATTCAGATCAGAGGAGTGGCTTATAAGCGTTTCCCGCTTTTTCTTTAACAACAATACATTAAACAGTTTGTTCTCATGACACCTCTCAGAAATGTCAAGAGACACAGTACCCCATTAACGTAAGTGGAAAATATTATTTGCTTTTGCAGATGGTAAAATTAAGGCATGAAAAACCTAAAAGACTGAGCTGAGATCATGCCATGAGCAGAGAAGTTCAGATTCTGTATCCAGAGGCCACACTTTCTCTGCCTTCTGGCTCAAGAAGAGCTTTTTTTAAGACCTTTGTTAAGAAACAAAGGTCATTTGCTGTGAATCAATTAACTCCAATAAACATCCACCCACAGAAGCACCTAGTCTCTCATCGAATCATGTGTATTGACCCACAGTCCCCCAGGAGAGTCCAACACAGGAAGTCCCAAACTGGGGAAAGCTCTGAATGCAGCTTACCTTTAGGGAAAGGGAAAGGTGCAATTGTTAACACTGTCAGTTTCACCGACAAGGAGTAGTGAGGGAACTGCAGAAGGTCTTGCAGAATAAGGCAGAAGGAGAGCTCAGCATAGCTCAGGTTCTAACTCACCATGGATGTCAAGCACAAGGGACGAGGCCTATCAGTCAAGAGTGATCATAGAGACAAAAAACACGATAAGCCCAAGTAAGAAAACAGATTACGACCATCTCTTAACCAACTATCTGTAGAAAGAGCTCCTTTGACGGGCACGGTGGCTCACACCTGTAATCCCAGCACTTTGGAAGGCTGAGGCAGGTGGATTGCCGGAAGTCAGGAGTTCAAGACCAGCCTGGCCAACATAGTGAAACCCTGTCTCTACTAAAAATACAAAAAATTAGCTGGGCATGGTGGTGGGCACCTGTAATCCCAGCTACTCGGGAGGCTGAGGCAGGAGAATCACTTGAACCTGGGAGACTGAGGTCGCAGTGAGCCAAGATCATGCCATGGCACTCCATCCTGGACAACAAGAGCAAAAACTCCAAAGAGAAGACAGAGAGGAAGGAAGGAAGGAGGGAGGGAGGGAAGGAAGGAAGGAAGGAAAAAGCTCTTCTATCCTGCTGCCAGGCCAAGATGGACCAAAAACAAAAGAGGAAGCAATGGAATCTCTCAGTAATGAATCTCACAGTTCCCTACCACCCTACCTACAAACACATCTGCACCTGCCCTGAATTTCCTATCCCCCCACCAGCCCCCACTCCCCTCAGAAGAAGAAAAACCAACCATCTTCTTCCCAAAAAGGGTCATCCTTCTCTTTGTGTCCCAGCTCCTCCTCTGGCTCCCCCCTCAAGGTGTCTGTCACCTCTCCTGTTTCTTTCACTTCTCCCTTTCTATTGCCAACATTCCCTTAGCACTGTGGTTCTTAGTATTTATGGAGCACAACTCTCTTGGAGAAGCAGGTAAATCTCCATCCCATTTCTAAAGGCTTGGGAGATTCCCAGAGCCCTGGAGCCCAGGTAAGAAACGCGCACATTAGCAGAAGTCTCTCCATCTTAAACCTTAGCTGCTAGTGGACATCTCTGGCCTTTCAAAGCAAGCTTCTAGGACATGGACCTTTGTGCCTCTTCCTTCCTACTCTCTCTTCAATCCCCTGCCCTCACTCCACTAAAAAAGAATCCTGCTAAAGTTACCACTGACAGTCTAAATGCCAAACCCAAGAAGCATTCTTCCCCTCTCATTTGACCTCCTGCTGTATATCACAGCAGCCCATCCCACCTCCTAAAACTCTTTTCCTTGGTGTCTTGACATCACTGTGATAAATCCCTCTTAGAGCCTGGCCAACAATGTCTTCTTCTCTAGGAAATGCCCTTCACACCCAGTTTGGCCCCCAGCCACCCTGTTTTTGGACTTGCAGGCCTCCCCCTCCCTGCCAGGGCTGACCACCCAGGGGTGGGCCTCACCAAGCAAGACCAACCAGTGATTTTCCTAGAATTTTGAAATAGAGAAGAAAATGAAGTTATTGGATTTCCCAAAATGTTCTAGCCACAAATTCCAGTTACATGCCTATATCTGCATATCTGACCACTCCTGTATCTGTGTAAGACATTCTTTTCTTTCCTTCAGTCGGTTTGCATTTGGCTTCTGTTATGTGCCACCAGTGAGTCCTGACTGATATAAACATTCGCTTGCTCCCAATTCACCTTTTCTCTCTACGGCTGCTGCTTCTCAGCGGGTAACTCGTCTCTGTCTGCCCCTTAAACACTGGTTTATCTATCAGAACTATAGGGGATAATGGTTAGGAAGACAGAAAATTAGCCATATCAGTGAACCAGACTGACTGAAGCCTTTGGATTTAACTGAACCAGACCAGGCCTCATTCAGAACAACCTATTTGCTATACAGGTTTCCATAGGAAAATAAAGCCAAGAAAAAACGATCTGAATAAATAGCTCCAAAGTCGACTTTCACGAAGCTATACTTTAAAGATAAAAGACTCGGAACATGTATCATTTTTTTAGAAAAGACCAGGACCACCAAAAAATAGATATACTCGTATAGGTCTGATTTGTCAGATTTAATAATCTGCATAATTTCTGATATGACAGTCAAAAATCTCACTGTTAAGGGGGGTGGGCTCCCAACATTAGAATGTCTCTGGTGTGACACAGTGGGAGGTACAAACATCCCTCACTGGTAAGCTACTGGAAGTAGCAGGTTCACTGTCTCCACAGGGGCCAGCTTCCCGGGGCAGGTTCACGTGCCCCTGTGAGGCCCAGAAAACGCCCAGCACTTCCTCAGAATGAGCAGCCACCCATGACTCAGTGGGCTCCTTGTCAGCCTGAGGCCAGACTTTGCAGAAAGGAGCGGGGTGAGGCTTAGCCCAGAAAGAGAACTGAGCGGGAAATTGAGGCACTTCTCTGCCCCCTGCCCTGCCCCTCCTGCCAGGGGGAGGCTCAGGTTGGCCCCCGAGTGCTGTCTGTACTCACAAAGGCTGCCTTTCCTCTGGAATCACTAATTTTACCTGATGCTATGAAAGAATCATATTGAAGATGAAATATCTAATATATAATGTATATTTAAAATAAAAAAAAAAAAAGAAAGGAAGGAAGTAGCAGGTTTAAATCTAGCTATGATCCAGGATATAGGCTGTCCTGTGGGACAGCTGATCTGGACTCTCAAAGGACTCAGGTCATAGAGAACGAAGGAAGGTTGGGGGACTTCCTAGACTGAGACAGCAGAGGGGTGACAGCCAAATGCCATGCATGAACCTGGATTGGGGCCTGGATTTTTAAGAAACTATCCATAAAGAACAGTTTTGGGAATTTGAATATGAACAAGATTTTGAATAATGTTATTGAAGTAATATATGGATTTTCTTGGGTGTAAAAATGATGGTCGTGGTTGTCTAAGAGAATGTGCTTGTTCTTGGGAGATGCAAGCTGACGTGTTTACTGTCATGTCTGCAGTATGTTGCTCTTCCATTAATCTTCTCTTTTCATTTTGCTCACTCTCTTTACTCAGACTTACCCACTATACTCACACACTCACCTGCTCTCCTCACTTTCTTGACACATTCACCCACAAGTATAACTCCGAAACCAGTATCTCCAGCTCGGAACTCTCTGCAAGAGCAGGCCTGTGGAGCCCCTTTTCTACTCCACATTCCCGCGAGAAATGTTCCAGCAGCACCTCAAACTCAATACATTCAAAGCCAAACTCATCCTTCCTCTTCCCAACCCCTGCCCCCAAAAATCCTATTCTTCTGTCTTCTCTATCTTGATAAATGTCAAGTTGACCAAGCCAGAAATGTCTCTTTCTTGCTCCATAAGTAATTAATCACCAAATTCTATGTATCGCATAAACTTCTCTTCGCTATCTCTACGCCACTGCCCTGTTCCTGTCTTCATTGTCTCTCTCTTAAACTAAATATTATGTAAGCATCCTCACTGGTCTTTCTTGCCTTCAGTCTTGCTGCCCTCCAAGCTGTCTTCCACCCTTCCACTAGAGTGGATGTTTCAAACACAAAAGTCTGATCACGTCACTACCCTGATCAAAATCTTTCAGTGACTCCCAGTCTCTTCAAGACAAAATCTAGCAGACTCCTTTTTCCATGGTAGGCAAGGCCTTTTGTGATCTTCGTCCCTGCTTTTCTTCCTAGTCTCAGTCTCCTCCTGCACCCACTCACAGCCAGTTCTGCAGACATACTCGATTGCTGTGGTGACTGAGTATGTGCCGTCCTCCAGAGCCGCTGGGCCTGCACGCATGCCATTCTCTCAGCTACATACCAACCCCTCCACCTGTACCAGCCCCTCCCCACACTCCGACTAGAGAAGATATGTCTGTTGGAAAGCCTTGTGTGCATCACCCAGGTCTGCTTAGAAGCTCCATTTCTCCAATGGTCTCATTGACCCAGATATATAACCTCATTAAAGTGATTTATCTTTCTATTAAGTTATTTGTTTATGCAACTGCTTTCCCTGCTGACTGTAAGATTCTTCATGACATGGACCTTGTTATTAATTTGGCTTTTTTTTAAGTGCCTAGTCCATTCTCAGTTTATAGTAGGCACTCAACAATTGTTTATTTTTAATTGACAGTCATCCCAGTGAAACTGTTTGTTTTTAAGGACTTGAATTTCAAAATTATAGAGCTATGATGAGCTAAAAACAGAAACAAGAAAAGAGACTGGGAAGGTGAGCAACTGCAGGAAACGAATTCTTTGAAAGTCAAGCCTTTGGCCTTTTCCCTCTTAACTATGAGATAAACCCCAGCCGCCAAAGAATGCTGGGTAAAGTGGGGCGGGGTGGGTTAGGGGATTAAAATGCAAAGGATGAAACAAGCTCATTTTGGATGTCCAATGAATTTTATTGGACTAATGAAAATTTACCCACACCCCTATGTTCTAACGCTATGATTTTAAAAAGACAATATTCGGTGCACACAGGAGGTGGTAACTGAGGGGAAAAAGGAGGAGACTGGTGCCTTCTCGATCTTCAAACAATCCAAAGATTGTAGAGATCCAAACAAAAGGATGTCTACACGGAGCACTACTGATACCAAGAATTTGGCCTCAAGGAGGGATTCTCCACATTTTGCATACCACCAATCACTCTCAAAATCCAGGTCCCAACCACCATATAGCAAAAGCCCATTTCTCTTTCGTTTTGTTTTTCTTTCAGACAGAGTCTCGCTCTGTTGCCCAGGCTGGAGTGCAGTGGCACGATCTCAGCTCACCACAACCTCCACCTCCGGGGTTCAAGTGATTCTCATGCCTCAGCCTCCGAGTAGCTGGGATTACAGGAGCACGCCACCACACCCAGCTGATTTTTGTAATTTTAGTAGAGACAGGGTTTCACCATGTTGGCCAGCCTGGTCTTGAACTCCCAACCTCAGGTGATCCGCCTGCCTCGGCCTCCCAAAGTGCTGGAATTACAGACATCAGCCACTGCACCCAGCCGCAAAAGCCCATTTCTTTAGAACACATTTAGATGTTTAAATTCTTATGTTTATGATACACAGTACGCTTTAAGAACAGAAAAGCAACACGGCAGTGGGATTGTTGGAGCGAATTCCATTGTGACTTCTTGGTAGCTGTATGAGAACATCATGGCCAGAGCTCAGGAGGCCTCCAGGGAATAGCTTGCCCTGAGAAACACAGACTCTGATTCAGGCGGCATTGAGAAATCCTTTGAGGGAGACCTTCCATCTGCTGATGAGAATGCTTCCCTCTCATTCTTGGCACCCTCACTTGGCTGGCAAGGTCAAGTGTGTTTTTCCAGTGACTGACTCACAGCAGGGATAGAGGAGATAAGCCTTTGGGGGTTGAGAGACCGAGGGAATCAGACTGACCAGCGTCTGGTCAAGGTTTCCAAGGTCTTTTTCAAGGTTTCATTTCCCAGCATTCTGTCTTCAGTTTATCAAGAAAAAGTTCCTAAAGAGAAGCTCTTTAGTGGCCTTTGAAGAAGGACACAGAGAGGCAGAGCCCATGGGCCCTGTGAGCTCAGTGGGTAGGACATGGAGAACAAAGAGGCTCACACGGTGGGGTAATTAGGGATTAAAGGTATCAATCACCTTAGAGAAATAAAGTAGAGAAAGAGAGGGAGGGGAGGAAACATACAAATACCAGAATGGACTAGTGTATACAGGCTTTTCAGCTAAAACTGAAGAGAGAAAACGGACAGCCAAGGATAGCCTTTGAGAAGTTTGTTGAAAAACTATTTTAGATGAATTACCATTAAAGTATTGTTAACAAGCATGAGAATTTTAAGGGGAACAGTAGAAATTCAGCCTCCTGCATTCAGTTGTAAGGGACAGGGAACTAGTCAAGCCGTGGAGATGAGAGATAAGCCAGGAATGAAATGAAAATTTTGCAAGTCCCTTGCATAGGGCTAACAAGATAGTTATTTAAAGCATGAGGGCAGTAACTTAGGTCTAAAATGTCACCACCATTAAGTCTAAGTTTTATTGTAGTCTGTTAGGCAAGAGTTCTCTGGAGATTATGAATAACTGCTTCTTGAAATGGAAACTCTGCAAAAACAATTGACATTTCTACAATCCTTAAAGAATAGAACTTTGAAAAAAATAACTTCTCAGGTGGCTATCCGAACATCAGTGTCTGAATAACTAACATTCATCCTCGCTTTATGTCACCCTCATTAATCAGTTCACATTAAAGATAATGCCATACATGTAATTATAGGCATAACATTATGTTAAACACTTAAGATTATCATATCGCACCATATATTTGCCATGATGATGTATGGCCCCAATTTGAGAACACGTGTAAATTTTTCATAGATTTTCATCTCTATTCATGACTCAAGGGCCTGTAGCAAATTAATAACCAAAAGAATATCCAGTAGAATCCTTTCTAAGTCCACAGCCATTACTTAGCATACTTCTCACTTGTCTTAGCTCTTAAAAACTTATTCAGCTTCCTAAAAATATGCTTAACCTGTTTTCCAATTGTCCTTGTTCCTGCGTTAGATGTTTGTTTGCCTTTAGAGATTTGGTAAGGGGGTGGGGGTCTCTCTCTGTTACCCATGCTGGAC
This sequence comes from Plecturocebus donacophilus, assembly GCA_004027715.1. Lineage (NCBI taxonomy): Eukaryota > Metazoa > Chordata > Mammalia > Primates > Pitheciidae > Plecturocebus > Plecturocebus donacophilus. Next base: position 10,967 of record PVKP010039193.1, read on the forward strand.
TCAACTCCTGGACTCAAAGAATCCTCCTGCCTCAGCCTCCCAAGTAGGTGGGACTACAGGTGAACACCACTATGCCTGGCTTGTTAGATTTTTTTAAAAATCTAAGCACATGGGGTTTCATTCATTTTATTTTATTATGATTTTTTGGAACTTGTATTTTAGATTCAGGGGTACATGTGCAGGTTTGTTATATTGGTCAACTGCATGTTACTAGGGTTTGGTGTAGAGATAATTTCCTCACCCAGGTAATAAGCATGATACCCGATAGGTATTTTTTCTGATCCTCTCCCCACTTCCACCCTCCACCCTCCAGTCGGCCACAGTGTCTGTTGTTCCCCTTCTAGTGTCTTTGTGTTCTTGTTGTTTAGCTCTCACTTCTAAGTGAGAATATGTGTATTCGGTTTTCTGTTGCTGTGTTAGTTTGCCTGGGATAATGGCCTCCAGCTCCATCCATGTTGCTGCAAAGGATATGATCTCATTCTTTTTTATGGCTACATAGTATTCCATGGTGTATATGCACCAGTCTTTATCTAGTCTATAATTGATGGGCATTTAGGTTGATTCCATGTCTTTGTTATTGTGAATAGTGCTGCAATGAACATACGTGTCCATATAATTTGTATTCCTTTGGGTATATATCCAATAGCGGGATTGTTGGGTTAAATGGTAAGTCTAGGTTTTGTTTAGTTTTTTTGAGACAGAGTCTCACTCTGTCACCCAGGTTGGAGAGCAGTGGTGCAATCTTGGCTCACTGCAGCCTCTGCCTCCCAGGTAGCTGGGATTACAGGCATGAGCCACCACATCCAGCTAAGTTTGTTTTATTTTTACTAGAAATGGGGTTTCCCATGTTGGCTAGGCTTGTCTCAAACTCTTGACCTAAAGTGATCCACCCAGCTTAGCCTCCCAAAGTGCTGGGATTGCAGGCCTGAGCTACTGCACCTGGCCTGAGTAAGGCTGTCTTAAGTTCCTTGAGGAATTGCCAAACTGCTTTCCACATTGGCTGAACTAATTTACACTCCCACCAGCAGTATATAAGCATTCCCTTTTCTCTACAATGTCACTAGTGTCTGTTATTTTTTGACTTCTTAATAATAGCCATTCTGACTGGTGTGAGATGGTTTCTCATCATGGTTTTGATTTGCATTTCTCTAATGACTGGTGATGTTAAACATTTTTTCATATGCTTGTTGGCTGCACATATGTCTTCTTTTGAAAAGTGTCTATTCATGTCCTTTGCCCAGTTTTTAATGGGGTTGTTTTTTGCTTATAAACTTGTTTAAGTTCTTATAGATTCTAGATATTAGACCTTTGTTGGATGCATAGTTTGCAAATATTTTCTCCCATTCTGTAGGGTGTCTGTTTACTTGGTTGATAGTTTCTTTTGCTGTGAGCATATGTGATTTTAAAATTACATCACATCTGTACACTAAGTCATCTAAACAATGAAGGAAATGAATAATCAATATACTAAAAAGTAATGCTGGATTAAACTAAGTTCAAGATCTTGCAATAAAATTTAGATTATTCCACTTATTCAACATTTTTAACTATAACAAACCACATCTTTAAAAAAAAAAAAAAAACTCATCTTTATAAAGTTTTCAAGTGCCTAACAGAAGCTTTTATTCATTATTCCTTACAACAACCTTATAGAAAAAAAGTCAGCACAGTCCTAATTATATAACCAGAGAAACAAACAGAGAAGGCAAGATCATTGTCCAGACTTCCCAATAGGAAAATGGTGATTAAAATACTCTGTTTAGGCCAGACAAGGTGTCTCATGCCAGTAACCTGAGAGGGTGGAGTGGGTAGATCACTTGAGGCCAGGAGTTCAAGACCAGCCTGGGCATCATGGCAAAACCCTGACTCTACAAAAAACACAAAAATTAGCCAGTGTGGTGGCACGCACCTGTAATCCCAGCTACACGGGAGGCTGAAGCAGGAGAATCACTTGAATCTGGGAGGCAGAGGTTGCAGTGAGCTGAGATCGCACTGTGGCACTCCAGCCTGGAACTCTGTCTCAAAAAAAAGAAAAAACTCTCTGTTTATTTTTTTTTTATTTATTTATTTTTTTTAAAGACGGTGTTTCACCATGTTGGTCAGGCTGGTCTTGAACTCCTGACCTCAGGTGATCCGCCCGCCTTGGCCTCCAAAGTGCTTGGATTATAGGCATGAGCCACCACGCCCGGCAAAACTCTCTGTTTATACATTTATGGTCCATTTTCTCCTGCATATGTTTTTGTGAAGATTCTGTGATCGGATATCTGCCTCCTGTGGGCTGCTCACATCAATCATTAACCAACATTACATCAATTAACTCCTGCTGCTCCCACCCTGAACCTAGATTGCTTGTAGGGGAAGTGGCATTGTCAGAAATCAGCACTTGACATGGCTGTGGAAGATAGCTGCCCCTCTCTTCAAAGGACACCCCTCCTCTAGAATCCCTAAAATAAATGTCCTTTACTTCTCAAGTCAGACAAGTCCAAACATACTCTTCTAATCTGGTGAAAATTTGTCCAGCTGTTTTTATTTGACGTAACAAAGAGCAAGCAGAACTTTTGTTTTATCCAAATGGATAATACTATCCTGGATTCTGGACAAACTCTGTGAGAATCAATAATACATGACCCAACACTGTAAAAGCTGCTTTTGTATGTGGTGCTATTTGGAGAGCTAGATTATTATTTCTCCATTGATGACCTGTAGAGCAAGGTGTTTGTTGAAATGCAGATTCCTAGGTCCCAACACAGACCTACTGAATCAGACTTAAAAGTAGAGATGCATTCAAACCAGTGCCATAACTGACACCACTGCGCTCCTTATTAAGTAAGAAACCCCCAGGCTAGACTGGGCCTTCTCAAACTAGACTGCATGCTTCCTGAGAGCAGCAGTCAGTTCCTAGTTATCCTCATAGGCCCCAATACTCAGCTGAGGTGCTTAATAAATGTTCATTGATTGAATGCATATTAACTGGTTGTTTATTGTGTATGTATTACAAGTGTCTACAGTCTTTGACGTTAGAATTAGTCTGTGTGCAATTAATTTCTTAGGAAGCAATGTAAACACCTATTATAAAATGTAAACACATATAAACTCTTTAAAATGATTTTTAGTTTTGTCCTATTCCCACTGCATGGAGCCAGAATTAAATAAACCAAAAGCATGACTACTCCCTGCACAACTCACTGTGTGCGCCTCTCCCTCTCAGCCCTAGGCTCATAGATTCTCCAGTCTCCAAGATAATAAAAGCCCTTTGGTCACTTTTAGACAAAAATTTCCAATTAAAGCTGCTCTATTCCCCCAGGAGGGACTGGCCTCTGGGAAACCTGCTGTTTGGATGGGTGTTGTGGGGGCATAGTCAATGCCTTCCATGCCTTCTATGCCTCTTCCCCATGCCCTGTGCTGCCCCTGGCTCCTCTCCAGGCTGAGGATGTGGTAGGAGGGGGAACAGGCAGGGACATGGAGGTCCTGGTGGAACCATCATCTGAGAATAGCCTTCAGTGCAGCAGATACAGCATTACTGGCTCTTCTTCCTCCCAGGGGACACTACTTTCCACTGAGGAACCTGCCATGGTCGCCAGTATAGACAGGACCTCCTCCAACTGGCCACCAGTGCCATCTTCTGTGTTCTAGTTTCCTTCTGTCTGGCTCAAGCAACTATTTTGTTTTAAATAGACATGGGGTCTTGCTTTGTTGCCCAGGGTGGCATGCAATCATAGTTCACTGTTGCCTTGGACTCCTGGGCTCAAGTGATCTTCTTGCCTCAGCTACCCAAGTAGCTGACTACAGGCATGCACCACTGCACTCAGCCCAGCTCCAACCACTTGATTCTGGGCTCGCCTTGCCCCTCCAGAAGATCCTCTTTTTTATTATTTTTTTTTTTGAGATAGAGTCTCACACTGTTGCCCAGGCTGTAGTGCAGTGGCAGGATCTCGGCTTACTGAAATCTCCACCTCTTGGGTTCAAGCAATTCTCCTGCCTCAGCCTCCCGAGTAGCTGGAGCTACAAACGTGTGCCACCCCGCCCAGCTAATTTTTTGTATTCTTAGTAGAGACGGGGTTTCACCATGTTGGCCAGGATGTTCTCGATCTCCTAACCTTGTGATCCACCTGCCTCTGCCTCCCAAAATTCTGGGATTGCAGGCTGAGTCACCGCACAGGGCCCAGAAGGTCCTCTTTTTAAAGATAACCTGAGTGCTACTTCCTTCCATGGGTACATAGTGTTCACACCTTACCTCTCCATCAATGGGAGTACAGTTTCTCCCCAATCACTTCTTCACGGCACTCTGCCAGCTCTAGTCAGAAGGGAACAGGTAACAGTCCCTAAATCCCTGACACTGAAGACTCCCTCACTTGCCTTATGACCCTAGGGGCTCACTCTGTCCCCTCCCCCAGGCAGGCACACTGACAACTCTCTTGCCAAAAGAGTCTCACTGCCCACTCGCACAATGGATTCTTTACCCTCTTCTCCCTCACCTGGAGCACATGGGGAGAATGCTGCAACATCATTTCCATCATCTCTTAGCTAGTGCTGCAGAGGTGATCCAACATCTCATGAGACAGTGGGGACATTTGTCACTTGTTGTAGTGTTCTGGGGAGACAACTAGAAAGTCACATCTGACCTCCTGTTACATTAATCAGAATCTCAGTTACAAGAGAAAAGACTTACTCTTAATTAGTGGAGGTTTGAGATAAGAATACTCACTGAAATAAGGAACACTAAAATATTACAGCAGCTCTAACATACCAGAGCAGCTGTACCCAGATCGCACAATGACGAGAAGGCAGTTCAGAGTATAAAACAGATCTAATAACCAGAAATTTGTCACTGCCTCAGCAAAGGAGTTTCTGGACTCCCCTGACGTGGGACTGAACTGTCTCTGTTTCTGTAGCTGTTCTTTTGCTTCCACCCACAGATACAAACCCCTACTCCAAACTCTGCTCCATGGAACACACGTGTTATAAAAGATGATAACAAGTGACAGTCCTTTGTCCAACAAGTCTGGGAAACACTGAGTCAATGTTACACAAGCTTCTTACTGTAGGATTCTGTCTTTAAGAAGCTAAAGCAATGTATGACTCTGCAGAAGGGGAGATAGATGTGGTGTTTCCCAAATGCGCTCACTTAGAAAACCACATTTCAGGGACACCTGTTAACCACCGGTGAGACACAGCTCAGGCTGCACTGCTGAGAACTATCCATGCACTTTTTCTACCTCTTGACTTAAGCATACTGTGGAATGGCATCTGCAGACAGCCTCCTCTCTGTATGCATTTCCAGCTCCTGCTCCCACAGCCAACTAACTCTCTGTATCTTGATTCTCTTTAAACAAAGAAATTGCTTGTTCCAGTATGATCACAATCATAATAATTGGAGCAGATTCTTGGTATCAAGCCATCTTATAAGCCACCAACCAATCTATAGCCTGACTAACTTAGGACTGAATGCCCTCCCTTGACCAAGAGTGGGGAACAAAATAACACCCTTGCATCACTAGCAGGAGACTATGAAGAAAATATAGTCTCTTAGCCCTTTGTGATAGCCAGCGCACAGAATGAAAACAAGAAACAGAATGAAACAGGTACCAATCTCTATACACCTGAAACTCAGAAAGCTCTCTCATGTGACTTACAACCCTGGGGGAGTACAATCATTTGTAACTGCAAGACAAATTAAATAAATGTTTTTTTCAAGTGATCTGACAGTCCCCTAAAGCTAGTGAAATATACTGTCATCAAATGAGACTAGGATTCAGATGAATCCCCTTCTCTAAGTTTCGTCACGGAATAGGTGAGTCACATTTTAAGTATGTATAGCAGACACATCGATTCCTTCCCTTAATCCACTGTGTATAATAACTTGTATATCAAGGCTACATTCTGTTTCAGTGCTTTTCATTGCTATTTATCCATATGCTTCAAGTCTAGCAGCTAATTATAAACCAATAGTAAATGTTTTTTAACTTAATCCAATGTAAAAAAAAAAAAGTCTAAAATATTTTGTGGACTTCTGTTTTTAAAAGTGCTTATTTTCGGCTGGGCATGGTGGCTCATGCCTGTAGTCCTAGCACTTTGGGAGGCTGAGGTGAGCAAATCATGAGGTCAGGCATTTGAGACCAGCCTGGCCAATATGATGAAACCCCATCTCTACTAAAAATACAAAAATTAGCCGGGAATGGTGGTGTGTGCCTGTAATCCCAGCTACTCAGGAGGCTGAGACAGGAGAATCGCTTGAACCTGGGAGGCAGAGGTTGCAGTGAGCAGAGATGGCACCACTGCACTCCAGCTTGGGCGACAGAGTGAGACTTTGCAACACTGAATTAAAAACGTGTAGGTGTGCTTTGGTCTTACTAGGAGGTGCTTATGCAGCCTTGTTCCTGTGACATAGTTCAGACCTCCTCATCTTCACCTCAGTAATGACATTCAGTCTCATGTGTGGGACAGTACTATTTCATTAACCTCATTCCACAATTGGATTAGAAACATGCACCTTCAACATTATGAAAACATAAGTCAGCCAATGTGACTGAAGGTCAATTTAAAAAGTCATGCTCTTCCAGACTCTGCCTACTAGGGCCATTTCATGAATAATGGCAAGAGAGGAGACTCTGCTAAGAGAAAAAGCTTGGCATAATGTAAAGCATTTTTAGTGTAAATGTGTAATTAGCTTTTACCCAGACATTTTATAGGATTGACGAGTCATTGTTGCCCAGCTCCTGAATGTCTCGCAAACCTTAATGTGATTGTGCAGCCCAACCCCTAAATGCCAGCCCACTGTTGTTGTAATTACGCGGCCAAGGCCACCTGCATAAATTCTTTAGCGAGTTTGGGCCCCACTGTCTGGCCTCACCTCAAAGAGTGCTCAGTGGAACAACCCCAGGCAACAGGACATGCCCCCAGCTGTTGCTCCAGTTTCAATCTGCTGTGACCTTTCAGACAGAGAAGGCAAAATAACTGTTTTGAGGAAACTCAACAAAATTAAAGATAACACAGAGAAGTTAGAATTCTGGTGGGGCGCGGTGGCTCATGCCTATAATCCCAGCACTTTCAGAGACCAAGGCAGGTGGATCGCAAGGTCAGGAGTCCGAGATTAGCCTGGCCAACATGGTAAAACCTTGTCTATACTAAAAATACAAAAATTAGCCAGGTGTGGTGGCATGCATCTGTAATCCCAGCTACTCAGGAGGCTGAGGCAGGAAGGAGAATCACTTGAACCCAGAGGGTGGAGGTTTCAGTAAGCTGAGATCACGCTGCTATACTCTGGCCTGGGCAACACAGCGAGACTCTGCCTCAAAAAAAAAAAAAGAGCCTTGGGTGAGGACACACCCAAACCATATCAACACTTAATTATCAAACTTCCCGCCAGGCGTGGTTTCACGCCTGTAATCCCAGCTCTTTGGGAGGTCTAGGCAGGCAGTTCATGAGGTCAGGAGATTGAGACCAACCTGGCCAACATGATGAAACTCCATCTCTACTAAAAATACAAAAATTAGTTAGGTGTGGTGGCAGGTGCCTGTAGTCCCAGCTACTTGGGAGGCTGAGGAAGAAGAATCGCTTGAACTGGGAGGTAGAGGCTGCAGTGAGCCGAGATTGCACCATTGCACTCCACCCTGGCAACAAAGTGAGACTCCATCTCGAAAAAAAAAAAATTAATAATAATAATCATAATCAAACTTCCAAAGGTCAAGGATAAAGAAAGGATCCTAAAAGCAGCAAAAGAAAGAAATAACACACAGTGGAGCTCTAATACATCTGGCAGCAGATTTCTCAGTGGAAACCTTCCAGGCCAGGAGAGAGTAGCATGACATATTTAAAGTGCTGAAGGAAAAAAGTTTTTATCCTAGAACAGTATATCCAGTGAAAATATCCTTCAAACATGAAGGAGAAAGTAAGACTTTCCCAAATAAGCAAAAGCTGAGAGATTTTATCAGTATCAGGCCTATCCTATACAAAATGCAAAAGGGATTTCTTCAATCTGACAGAAAATAATGTTAATGAGCAATAAGAAATCATCTGAAGGTAGCAAACCCACTGGTAACAGTAAGTACACAGACAAACAGAATATTATAATACCATAATTGTGGTTTATAAAATACTTAAATCTTGAGTAGAAAAACTAAAAGATGGCTGGATGCAGTAGGTCACACCTGTAATCCCAGCACTTTGGGAGGCAGGAAGATCACTTGAGCTCAGGAGTTTGAGGCCAGCCTGGGTAGCACAGAAAGACCTCATCTCTACTAAAAATTTAATAATAAAAAGAACACTAAAAGACAAACTGATAAAAAATAAAAAATAAAACATTTCAAATCATAGACAGTGCAGTAAGACAGAAATAGAAGCAACAAAATGTTTAAAAGCACAGGGATAAATTTAAGGTGTAGAGTTTTAATTTTCTCTTTATTCATATGTTTATGCAATCAGTGATATGTTGTTATAATATCTTATTATATTTTAAAATAATGGGTTATAACATACTATTTCTAAGCCTCCTCAGGTAACCTCAAATCAAAAAAACATACAACAGATATACAAAAATAAAAAGCAAAAAATTAAAACATACCACCAGAGAAAATCACCTACACTAAAAGGAAGACAGGTAGGCAAGAAAGAAGGAAAAGAAAACCAGAAAACAAATAACAAAATAGTGGGAATACATCCTTACTGATCAGTAATGACATGGAATGTAAATAGACTAAACTCACCAATTAAAAGACATAGGGTGGCTGAATGAATAAAAACAAAACAGGACCCAGGGATCTGCTGCCTACAAGAAACATATTTTCTCTATAAATATACACATAAACTAATTGTGGTGGCTCATGCCTGTAATCCCAGAACTTTGGAAGGCTGAGGTGGGTGGATCATTTGAGGTCAGGAGTTCAAGACCAGCCTCGCCAACGTGGCAAAACCCCATCTCTACTAAAAATACAAAAATTGAACAACAGTGGGGTCTCAGGCAAGATGACCAAATAGGAACACCCCCTGTCTGCTGCTCCCAGTAAGATCAATGCAGAAGATAGGTGATTTCTGCATTATCAACTGAGGTACCCAGTTCATCTCACTGGGACTGGTTAGACAGTGGGTTCAGCCCATGGAGGGTGAGCCAAAGCAGGGTGGGGCATTGCCTCACTCAGAAAGTGCAAGGGATTAGGGAACTCCCTTCCCTAGCCAAGGGAAGCCATGAGGGACGGTCCCATGAAGAATGGTACATTCTGGCCCAGATACTATGCTTTTCCCACAGTCTTTGCAACCCACAGACCAGGAAATTCCCTCAGGTGCCTACACCACCACAGCCCTGGGTTTCAAACACAAAACTGGGCAGCCATTTGGGCAGACACTGAGCTAGCTGC
>PVKP010039194.1:0-20317 GCA_004027715.1 Plecturocebus donacophilus
ATGGGGAGAAATGCCAGATATAGGTGAAGGGGAGGAAGGCAACAAATTACACTGCCACGTGTGTACCTATGCAACAATATTGTATGTTCTTCACATGTACCCCAAGACCTAAAATGTAATTAAAAAAAAAAAAAATAAAATAAAAGTGAAAAAAAAAAAATTATTGTCTTCTAATGATCAAGAATATGGGAGAATTCGTAAGACAGAATACATACACATTCTTTTCACTGTACAGAAAAGGGGGCACTATATGATGCCTTAGGGATTTGAGTACATTTTAAGGATATTTTAAGTAAAGGTAAAAATTAGAATTTGTAAACGCAGAGAAGAGGCCCATGTATGTGTAGTTTCTCAATGAAAGCCCAAGCATCTATATTTAACAGTAATTCAGTCATTCCAACACATTCACCACTAACTGAGTTTCTGTTAATAGTTTTGGAGCAAGGCTAGTGAGCCTTGTGTGTGTGTGTGTGTGTGTGTGCGCTTTTTTTTTTTTTTTTTTTTTTTTTTTTTTTTTTTTTTTTTTTTTTTTTTTTTTTTTTTTTTTTTTTTTTTTTTTTTTTTTTTTTTTTTTAGCTAAGCTTGCTTGTATTCATGAATCCTTTATCCTGGTTGATTTTCTGCTCTGGTTTATTAGGTAACAGGCCATTTTTCTGCTATTGTGGTTTAGATAAGCATTGATACACCTCTTAAAAAGTTGAAATCAAGATGATAAGCTATAGAAGTGCAACTGTAAACACCAAAACTTTTAGAAATTTACAAGATTTAGAAAGTACTATTTCACAGGTTTCTCTGCCAAGAAACACTGGCCACACACACATGAATTATGCTTAGATCTGCCTTTTACTTTTTTATTGATGCATAATTGAATGTATTTATGGGCTACATATATTTCATTACATGTATAGAACATGTGATTATCAAGTCAGTGTATTTAAGTTGTAATATCTTTATTATTTATATTACTGTTAAATTATAAATCTTTGTTTATATCGCATGAAGATGCAGAATATTTTCATCACAATATTGCAAAAGTATAATGTATTTCTAGTCACGACTATATTTTACTGTACAGTCCTATTCAACTTTTGCTTTTTTCGAAGAGCCATTTTCTCAGATGTTTCTTCTTTATGCTGTATGTCAGCAATTCATATAAAAATCATTACCAAGCTGTTGCATAATTCTCTAGTCCTAGAAAACTTCTGTGTTCAGGACAAAATAATAGCAATTAAGTTGAGAAAAAAAATCTTGAACTGCAATCAAAAAGATTGTTAATTTCCTTCCTGAGTGACCAATTGATTTGAACCAGCCATTCAAAACTCAGATCTTGAAAAAAATCGTGCAAAATGGCTCTGGGTCTTTAAAAAGAAAACTATTTTAAAAAGAACAAACTATGATTGATTGCACATTGATATAAACATGCACATGGGGCTAGTTCTGCAGTCTAGAGATGGAAAAATTCCTGTTGGAATCACAGAAAAATAGATGCATTTAAAAGGAGCCTAAGGCAGTGGAAGCAAGAGAATTGAGGGTTGGGAAAACAGCTTGAATTGCATTATTTGAATGTTATTAGAAGTGTATGTGTCTCGGATGCTGTTTTAGTAGTTTATTTTAAGGCAAGGTAGCCTGTGGAATGCAAGATAAAACCTGCAGAAGCCAGTGGTATGACCTTGGACTTCCACTTAAACCACAAGGTGGATTTGAGAAGCATGCACACATTCCTGGGTTTTCCGGAAACACAGTTAGACATTATGAATTAGGAAGGGCCCAGCCCTGACTCAAGAGGCTGAGATTCTAGCTTTCATCTTGTCAAAGAGCGGGCTGGACTTGGACCCATCACTTCATCTCTCTGGACTTTATTTTTCTCAGGGGTCATTGTCCACATGTTCTCTAAGAAACTTCCAATTCTGGCACCCTGAGACTAGCTGCAGGCTGACATTTTGCTGTGAGGAAAGGATTTGTCGAACAAGGTATTTAAATAAAATCATGATAAGGCAGGACATGAAGTACAAAAATCATTCAGGGCTCTTACATCACGACCTCAAGGTCATCTGCAAACACTATGCATTCATTTATTCACCAACAGATATTTATTAGGCAATGAGCATGGCCCAAGCCTATGCTGGGTGCAGGAGCTAGTGGAGTGAAAGGGGCGTCTTTCTGTCTGTCCTTATAGAGCTTATGGAAAGGTGAACAGTTATTGTGGTACAGGCTTGTTATGAAAAAGGTCAAGGTGCTGTCAGTGTTAGACAGGGTCATCTAAACTGAGAGTAAGAGGAGGTGTTAGAAGAACGAGATAGTGTTCTTTGCAGGAACATGGATGGAGCCGGAGGCCATTATCTTTAGCACACTAACACAGGAATAGAAAACTAAATACTTCCCTTTTAAGCTAGAACTAAATGATGAGAATGCATGGACACATAAAGGGGAAAAACAGACAATGGGGCCTTATCTGGGGGCAGAGGTTGGGAGGAGGGAGAAGATCAGGAAAAATAACTAATGGGTACTAGGTGTACCTGGGTGATAAAATACTCTGTACAACAACCTTCCATAACAAAAGTTTACCAATATAACAAAGCTGCACATGTACTGCTGAACTTAAAAGTTAAATTTTTTAAAAAGAGGAGGTGTTACTCAGTGGGCTGGCAGTGGTGATGATGGCCATGGTGTAGACAAAAGGAATGGCTGTGTGAAGGGAAGACACCATGATGAGGTCCAGGGGCACAAAGAACTTCAGCTCAGTTTGGAAGATGGGTATGGTGAGAGATGAGGACAGAAAGGTAAACCCAGGCAGACTGCATAAAACCTGGGTGTTTGTCTGCCTCTCAGCAGGTAGATGGGACTAGAGAAGGGCAGGTGTGTGGGGCAGAAAACTCAGCTCTGCGCCTGCCTCTTGCTCCTGGTCTATCAGGCACTCCACACCTCTCTAGCCTCATCCTTGCACACTCCTACTAGGATAGGGGATACTTTCCTGCCCTTGAGAGGTTTAGGGTGAGGATGAGCAGCTGTTAACACAGGAAGGTGGAAGGGACAGAATCCAGTAGTGGGTGTGTTCTCTCTGTTCTTGAAACTGAGTCTTTCAGGTTTGCAGTTCCTGGGGTGCAGCTCTCTAGCTCCGTTCTACCCAAAGGTAGGACCATACCTGGGTCTCAGGAAGAGGACAAGTGAATAAGCAGTGCCTTAGGAGACCTCAGCTTTTTAAATTTTACAAATGAGCACCTGGAAAGATGCCTGAGATTTGCATATGAGGAGGTACTAAGGGGAAGCTGGAAAGATAACTTGAAGCTTTGGGTTGAATTGTGTCTCCTCTCCCAAATTTATATGTTGAAGTCTTGACCTCCAGTATCTCAGATCTTATTTAGAAATTAAGATCACTGAAGGTACAATGATTTAATATGGCGTGATATGGGAGTGGGGTGGCTCCTAATCCAATATGGGTGGTATTCTACAAAGGGGAAATCTGGGTGCAGACATGCAAGCAGGGAGAACGCCATAAGAAGATTAAGGTAGGGTTAAGGCAGGAATGGAGCAGTACTGGTGGTACAAGCCAAGGAATGCCAAAGATTGCCAGCAAACCACCAGAAAACTAGCGAAGAGGCATGGAACAGATTCTTCCTCATATACCTCAGAAGGAGCGGATTTTGCCAGTGCCTACATCTTGGGCTTCTGGCCTCCAGAACTGTGAAAAAATAATTTCTGCTATTTAAGCCACTCAGTTTGTGGTACTTTGTTACAGCAGTCTTTGCAAACTGTTACAGCAGTCTTTGCAAGCTAATACAGCAGGGCAATTGAAATAATTTAGAGTTTATATGTTTTGTGGGATCCTTTCTTGTCAAACTGCCTAAATTTATAATAAAAATGTAACTATATGCCTCTAATGAGGTTGCTGAAGCCTCATGGTTGTTTAGCTGTTAATAAAAATATGAGATGGAATATTAATGTAAATCCTGGTTTGAGTCTAGCCCTTGCATTGATAGGATCGACGTGCACACAAATGCTAAATGTGACATTAATGTCAGCATATTTTTTGAGCTTGAAAACAGTGATATCAGGGCTATTTCCTTTGTGCAATTTAGAATTATTCCTAAATACATGTAGACATGCCTGTTTATCCCTAGAGGAAGATATACAGAAGCACTGAAGAAATGTTATTACCTACAAGTGATTTTGTTGATGTTTTATTATTAAGTCTTTGAGAGTTAGACATAATGGTGTTAAAAATCAGCAGAATGGAAATTAAGTTTTTTATTTTATTTCTGACTCATTAGTGACCTAGGGGCACCCACTAAATTAATAGTTATATTCAGTTTCTCCACATGCAAGATAAAAATGAAAAATTACCTGTTATTTTACTCTCTTTTGATTTTGTTGAGAGATTAGGGATAAGTCATTTTTGTCTTAAATACAAAGCATATTTGTATATATAGCAGAATTCAAAGACAGTATTTAAATATGTGCTGGTAGATACCCAAAGGAGTAAAACTCACCTATTTAATTATGTGATAAATATTATGATTGCTTATACCTAGGGAAGCGAACATAATTATGTACCGGATTTGTCATATTATTTTAAAAAGCCTCAGTGCATGTGCTGTGTTTTTAAGAAGATATGTGTGATAATGACACATTTCAAACAAGTTAGGGTAGTCATCCTTGAAATCATGAATATAGAGGTATATTTGTCAGACTTCTCTAGACAAACAGAACCAGTAGGAAGTATAAAGATATGTAGACAGATTCATTATGAGTGATTGGCCCAGGTGATAATGGGGGCTGAGAAGTTCCATGATCTGCCATCTGCAGGCAGCAGGTCCTAGAAAGCCGATGGTATAGTTCCAGTCCAAGCGTGAAGTCCCGAGAACCAGGAACACTGATTCCAAGAGCAGGAGAAACATAATCTTCCAGCTCAAGCAGAGAGCAAATTCACCCATTCTGTACTTTTCTGTTCCATTTGGGGACTCAATGGGTTGGGATAACACCCACTGACATTGGTGAGGGTGATCTTCTTCACTTTGCTGATTCAAATGCTAATCTATTCCAGAGTACCCTGATAGATACACCCAGAAATAATACTTTACCAGGTATCTGCGCATCCCTTAGCCGGGTCAAGTTGACACTTAAAATTAACCATCACAAGAGATGTATTTACTTATAAGGTTTTACTTTAGCTTTTAAATCAAATCCATTAAAACCAAATGTAAACAAAATAGCCAAAAAGTATACAATCCAATGAGTTTCTAAAATGATATACTTATATAGCCAGCACTATAATGAAGATACAGAACATTTTCATCACTCGAAAAAGTTCCCTTTTATACCTTTACAACCTCTAGCCCCAGGCAATCATTGATATGCCTTCTGTGACTGTAGTTAATTTTGCTTGTTCTAGAATTTCATGTAAGTGGAACCATACAGTATGCCCCATTTGGTGTCCAGTTTCTTACAGGCAGCATATAGTTTTCAAGATTTATCCATCACATGAATCAGTAGTTCCATTTTTATTGCTGATTGGTATTCTATTCTATGGGTATGCAACATTTGTTCATCAATTCACATGTTGACAAACGTTTCAGTTGTTTCCAGTTTTTTGAATTTTATGTATAAAAATGATACAAACATTATTGTATAAGCATTTGAATGGACATACATTTTAATTTTCTCAGATAAAGACCTATGAGTGGAATTTCTTCAGTATGTTATTTTAAATCTACCTCCCTAACTAGTTAGATTCAAATAAATCTCTGAATATTACTGATGTATGCTTCCTCACAGTATCATAAAATGTATTATTTATATATTTTTGAGGCAGTTTTATTTTAAAAACATTATTAAAAATGTAGACTACAAACATTTTGTGAAAATTACAAATTTAAGTAGTATAATTTGAACCAAATAAAAGGGGCTAGAAGAACATTTTGTAGATTTGTATATTTTTTTAGCAAAAAGAATGTGTAGCTTTTACTGGATTCTCAAGAAACACAGTTGGTCAAGACTCAACATAGGGTAAGGATGCTACTTTAGTGCCTCCAATTGTTATTTCTGGATTAAAAAAGGCCATCTAAATTTTATCTTATTTTTTGAGACACAGTTTTACTCTGTCACCCAGATTGGAGTGCAGTGGCACGATCTGGGCTCACTGCAACATCTGCCTCCCTGGTTCAAGAGATTCTGGTGTCTCAGCCTCCCAAGTAGCTGGGATTACAGGCATGCAGCACCATGCCCAGCTAATTTTTACATTATTAGTAGAGATGGGGTTTCACCATGTTGGCCAGGCTGGTCAGGAACTCCTGACTTTGAGTGATTCACCTGCCTCAGCCTCCCAAAGTTCTGGGATTACAGGTGTAAGCCACCATACTCGGCCAAGAAAGGCCATCTAAATTGTTATGTTGAGCATATATTTTTCGTATTTCCTTCCCCATATGTTACATTTTCTGATCTTTTCTTATGGAACTACTCACTGTTCGACTAACCACATTCCCACTTCCAAGACTTGACAACTTTTAAATTTCAGCCATTCGTTTAAGTAGATAGTGGTATCTCATGGTTTTAATTTATATTTCCCTGATTGCTAGTGAAGTGGATTTTCTTTTTATGTGCTTATTTGGCATCCCTACATCTCCTCTGGTAAAGTGCCTATTCAACTTTGTGACAATTTTAATTTTTTTGTCTTCTTATTCAGTTGTAAAAGTCATCTATATTATTTGGACACAGGTGCTTTTTCAGATAGACATATTGCAAACATTTTCTCCCATTCTATGTCTTGTCTTATTATATTCTGCAGAGTGTCTTATAAAGAAGAAAGCTTTAGGTTTTTAATTTTGTTAATAAAACCCAATTCGTCTTTTTGTTTTGGCTGTATATCCCAGGAAATCTTCACTTATTTCAAAATCACAAAGATCTTCTCTTATATTTCTTCTTTAAATTGTATACATTTGCTTTTATATTTAGGTCTTGATTCATTTTGAAGTATTATAGTACTTTTTGTCAAGCCGATTTGGCACCATTTTCTTAAAAAGACTTCTTTCATAAATCTAACTTGTATAATATTACTGTTATTATTAGAACTAGCTTGTAGACACCAGTTTTCATTAAAACAAGATTGTATGGAAAAGTCTAATCATATGTAGAAACTCTAACAACATCTAGACACAACACACAGCCTCATCTGGAATGTCACCAGTCACACGAAGCTCACCCTCCTGAAAGTCCTCATTTCATATTTGCAAAATTCTCAGTCAGAGGAATGCAGGCCTGACATGGTTTGGATGTGTCCCCACATCAATCTCATATAACTGAAGCTCCCATAATCCCCACATGTTTTGTGAGGGGCACAGTGGGAAGTAATTTAATCATGGAGGAGGGTTTTTCCCATACTGTTCTTTTGATGTGAGGAAGTCTCATGAGATCTGATGGTTTTATAAAAGGGCAGTCTCCCTGCACATGCTCTCTTGCCTGCCACCATGTAAGATGTGACTTTGCTCCTCATTTGCTTTCTGCCATGACTGTAAGGCCTCCCCAGCCATTTGGAACTGTGAGTCAATTAAACCTCCTGCCTTTATAAATTACACAGTCTTGAGTGTGTCTTTACTAGCAGCATGAGAAGAGACTAAAACAAGGTCCCAGTAGATTTCTTAGCCTGAGTGAAGCTTTTGGATTTGCTATATAGAAAAGAGAGAAAGAAGCACATTTTGTGAAAATAACTTGCATTTGTAGTTCTTCATTAGATGATGAAAATCATGGCATTTGACAGTGAGACCTTTTGGCCAGGACCTCAGCCAGGACCCTGGTGTCCACTGCAAAGGCCAAATATCACCGAGAGGGACCTGTATACACCACTCAAGCAGTGCTACAGATAGAGCAATTTGCAGTGGGAGGTCAGCTCAGCCCTGGAGTTGATATTAAATCTTCTCCTCTTTTATAAAACCACCCTCACTTTCATCTTCGCGACACCAGCTGTTATTTTCCTATTGCTCAGATATGAGTGATCTATACTAAATTGAGTAAAACTGGAAGATGCCAGATTAGGAAAGGATGAAAATGCCTGATCCAGTCCCTGTACAATTTCCTCAGATCCTAGCACTGTCCAGAATAGAATTTGCCATTAGTGTCTTGAAATATGATTTTCCATAATTGACTAACTTGGTTAGAAACATGCAACAAATGTTAAATGCAACTTTAGCTGCAATGAAAAAATTGACATTTTTAAAATAGAGTAAAAACAAAATTTTTTTTTAAACAGATAAGGCCAGACATGGTGGCTCACGCCTGTAAACCCAGCACTTTGGGAAGCAGAGGTGGGTGGATCACCTGAGGTCGGGAGATTGAGACCAGGGTGACCAACATGGAGAAACCCCATCTCCACTAAAAATATAAAATTAGCTAGGCATGGTGGCATTGAAAAATACAACTACCATTATTGTTTGGTGCCACAGCTTTGATTGTTGCTAAAGCTCTGGAAGTTTTACTACTCATTACTTTTGAAAATATTAGCATAATAAAAGTCAATTAATTAGTATCTTTCTTTCCAAAATAGTTCTGACCTGGGATACCCTGGCAGGGTTCTGGGGACCCCACTGTTTACAGTTTGAGAACCACTGTGCCAAAGATAAATGTGCTCACAAATACTCCTCTTCACTATGGATCAAGGCACTTTGCACAGTATTGAGGCAGTAGTCAGGGATCACCAAATCGTGTCTACATGGTTGTGCAGGTTAAATGCATATCTTGTCAGTAGGAAGTTTTCAGGATTGCAACAAACTGAGAACATGTGCTCCATCTGGAAGGAAAAAGGACATGTCTCCATGGCAGTTGATGCTGCCATGCAGAAATGAAGCCTTGGTATAGTCATAGCTGACTTTTAAAGAGACACCAGAAATTTGGCTTTGTATATTATTTTCTGATTTTTAAACTGTGCCAGTTGATCAAGTACTTGAATATGAAACACTAGCCAAGTTGAAACAAGATGCCTCAATCTGCATGTGGCCTGCAGGAGGTCATATCCAATTTCTTTTTTTTTTTTAATTTTTAAATTGTACTTTAGGTTCTGGGGTACATGTATAGATCTTGCAGGGTTGTTGCATAGGTACATACACGGCAAGGTGGTTTGCTGCCTCCATTCCCCCATCATCTATATTTGGCATTTCTCCCCATGTTATCCCTTCTCACCCTCCAATGTCCCTCCCCTCGCCCCCCACCAACTGACCCCAGTGTGTGATGCTCCCCTCCCTGTGTCCGCTTGTTCTCATTGTTCAACACCCGCCTATGAGTGAGAATATGCAGTGTTCGATTTTCTGTTGTGTCACTTTGCTAAGAATGATGGTTTCCAGATTCATCCAAGTCCCTACAAAGGACATGAGCTCATCATTTTTTATGGCTACATAGTATTCTATGGTGTATATGTGCCACATTTTCTTTGTCCAGTCTATCATTGATGGGCATTTGGGTTGGTTCCAGTTCTTTGCTATTGTAAAGACTGCCGCGATGAACATACGTGTGCATGTGTCTTTACAGCAGAATGATTTATAATCCTTTGGGTATATATCCAGTAATGGGATTGCTGGGTCAAATGGAATTTCTATTTTTAGATCCTTGAGGAATTGTCACACTGTCTTCCAAAATGGCTAAACTAATTTACACTCCCACTAACAGTGTAAATGCTTTCCTATTTCTCCACATCCACTCCAGCATCTGTTGTCTACAGATTTTTTAATGATCACCATTCTAACTGGCATGAGATGATATCTCAATGTGGTTTTGATTTGCATTTCTCTAATGACCAGTGATCGTGAGTATTTTTTCATATGTCTGTTGGCCTCATATATGTCTTCTTTTGAGAAGTGTCTGTTCATATCCATTGCCCACTTTTAAATGTGTTTTTTTTTTTCTTGTAAATCTGCTTTAGTTCTTAGTAGATTCTGTATATTACCCTTTGTCAGATGGGTAGATTGCAAAAATTTTTTCCCATTCTGTTGGTTGTCGGTTCACTCTGATGATTGTTTCTTTTGCTGTACAGAAGCTGTGAAGTTTAATTAGATCCCATTTGTCTATTTTGGCTTTTGTTGCCATTGCTTTTGGTGTTTTAGTCATGAAGTCTTTGCCTAGGCCTATGTCCTGGATGGTTTTGCCTAGGTTTCCTTCTAGGGTTTTTATGGTGTTAGGTCTTGTCTAAATCTTTAATCCATTTGGAGTGAATTTTAGTGTAAGGTGACAGGAAGGGGTGCAGTTTCTGCTTTCTGCACACTGCTAGCCAGTTTTCCTTACACCATTTGTTAAACAGGGAATCCTTTCTGCATTGCTTGTTTTTGTCAGGTTTGTCAAAGATCAGATGGTTGTACAAGTGTGGTGTTGCTCCCAAGGCCTCTGTTCTGTTCCATTGATCTATGTCTCTGTTTTGGTACCAGTACCATGAGTCACAGCCAATTTCTAGAGTGCATGCACTGTGACTACCTGTTAAATAAATGAAATAATTTAGCAGGGGCCAAACTGAAGTATAGGCTGTTCATAGCCCCATGTGAAGGTTATGATACTGTTTGTTAGGATTCGGGCCTAAGAGTCTTCAGCTGTCGTAGATACAGGAGAAAATTACTCACAGACACCAGGGCTGAGGCAAATGCATCTTCTTTTTGTCATCTGCTAAAATTTTAGCTGTCTCAGATATAGAAGCCAATTCTACCAGTCCAATATTAGAGAATTTTACTTGTAAGTCAAGGCAGACAAGTCCAACATAAAGAGTGAGAAATACTGAAGAACAGGCAAGGGAATATTGTGATCAGTATAAATGCAGCCAAACATCTAGAATTTACAGTGCTGTGGATGACCGTCTTCAGAAAGCTAGAAAAATTTAGAGTCAAGAAACATTCATTTCTTGGATTCACTAGATGTATTTACAATACATGATCATATTAGAAATGGTCTGCGATCTTTTAATATTATTCCCATACCTATAATAGGCTGATTGCTTATCAGACAATTTAACTGACAGGACAATTATTAATAAATACTTTTTATGTTCAAATCACTGTGTGAGGCTTTGTGAGGATAAAAAGTTGACCAAGATGTAGACATTTTCTTAGTGTTTATTGGGCGTGACAGTAAGAAACGCAAAGCGGATTGTAAAAAGTGCTACACTTAATCCATCTATAACATGTACTGCAAAACTGCTCTCAGCCATGCATTGTTCTAGGCATTGCAGACAGAGGAATGAACAAAATAGCTAATGTCACTAAGTGCATGGAGCTTACATTCCAGTGTTCTCTGAATCAAGAAGGTAGGTAGCATGAAGCCAAAGAGATGGTAAAGTTGGCTTCAGTGAAAGGATCAGAGATTTGAAGCTGAATGTGACATTTGAGTTCAAATCCATGGCATGGAAACCATGACAGGTGGAAACGAAGAGGTATATGGAGATAGGGATCATCTGAATGTCAAAACACTCTCAAAGCAGGAAAGTCTAGGGTGTCTTTAGAAAATTTCAAGGACCACATTGTTGCTGAAAAATTAAGCACACTGGCTTCCAAAACGTCATCACAAGGTCATCTTTTATGTACTATCCTAGGGCCATATATTGAATCTTTCTGACTTTGCTATCAGATTTTACAACTTCTGAATTACACAAGTTTTGACAAAACATGACATCTGTGAATGCATTTAGTAAATGTGGCAATATAATGGCAACATAATAACTTTTAATTGATGATAAAATTTTTTAAAATTGTAAATTAGCCAGGTTTTGCTAAACTTTTGGACTGACAATATTTATAATTTAGAACAACAAAAATTTATATTTCTTATTCATGTTGCTTTTTCACTGCAGTGGCTACAGCTTAGGTATGGTATTGCTCTATTGTGCCAGGATTCAGTTTACAGGAGCTGCTATTATTTGGAACATAGTGTACTCATGGCAGAGGAAAAATGGCAAAGGCCCAAGGCTCAAGGAATAACAAATCTTATGGCTTCTAACATGAAATAGCATACATGACTTCCTAATTTTGTTTCATTGAAAATACAGATCACATGACCAAGCCTGTAATCTATGGGACAAAGAAGTATATTACTCCAAATAGGAGATATTATATGTCACATGACAATGATCAGGTGTGTAGGAGAGTAACTAGGAACAATAATACTATCTTTTGTAATTACCTTCAGATGTAGCTTTAGTGTAGCTTGGATTCTGGGGTATTTAGAATATAAGGTAGACAGAATTGACTTATTGAAGTAGAATTTAGAAGTAAAACCCCCACATTTTTCACAATTCAATGATAAAACCAAAAGAAACTTGTTGTCACAGCACTGGGTCCAATTCCAGAGGTAGTTGTCTTGAAGATTTATATAGTCAGGCTGGTTATACAGGATGTAATTCATTCATGAATTCAAAAAGGTACAAAGTCTATGAAAACTCCAGTTTGGGGATGTTCCTGTCACTTGGTAATATTCTCCTAATAGAGATGTGAGTGTCTTTAATACATTTTTATAGACTCAACCAAGAAGAATATCTTATACTTGTCTGGGAGCTCAAAATATGCACCTTTTCTGAGTAAGAAGCCCACAAGGCTATTCTCTATTCTAAGCCTGAATAAAAATTGCTTTTGGAGCACTTAAAAATTCAATACTGAGATTTATCTAGCAGTACTAAGCACCACTGTATTTGCTTTTCAGGAGCTGTGAGATTTCTGTAGTCCAGATACTGACAACGAATTCGCCGTCTCATTTTCTACTCCAAGGAGGCAATGGGGTCTGGAGAGAGCACCTGTTGTTATCCACAAATCCTCTCTCCAATTAAAGGAAATATTTACTGATACATGGACAATATTTCAAAGGCTGGTGGTTCATGTCTCATAGCACCTCAGCTTTTTAAAAAATATATTCCAAGTAAGCGTCAATCATTATTTTAATGAGTACATGTCTGGTCTTGACTTTGGCATTATTCTCCCCAGGTGGCTATTCCTGAAAATGTCCTTTACAGCATTTGACTAGAAGAACACTTAGGGGAAACCTAGTCACTCAGGAAGCAGATCTCTGTATTTATTTTTAAAGCTTTTCTATGAAAACAAAGACCATTCACATCTGCTTTGTAGTACTATAACATGCTTTTGAAATGCTCAACTCCTATAACCTCTCTCTGAATTGTTATGGCCCCTCTGGGGATGTTTTATTCTTGTGACAAGGTCTAACACATATAAAAATTAAATTGCAGTTTTTGACGCCTCTCCCAACTTCCGTCAAATAGAGATTTGCAAGTTGATGTAACATTTCTATATCATATAGTATATTTTAATTAAAATCCGAGTGCTGTGTATGATTGAGCAAATTGTGTTTCATTTGAAGAATTAAAGAATGACTTAGGCTTGCCAGCATAATCTGAAATTCTAATTCCAAACTCTGCTATGAATGCCAGCTGCACAGAATTCTTACTGTCCATCAAATACCACCTGGAAATATTTATCACAGCAGAAGGAAGAATTCTAATACCTTTTTGGAGAGAGACTTTTATTAAAATTGGCTTCTTTTGATATTGTCCACAACTACAGTGAATGGCATCCATGAAAGGTCCTTAACTCTAATCAGAAAGGCAGAACTGATTACAGTGTTGTAGTGATTATATAAAACACAAAATCCTAAAAAGATTTTGTGTGAGTGATAAATCGACATTTTATGCACCAAAGAGAACCATAAAAGCAGGTAGAAATTTGGCAAAACAGCCCCATTTGTCACCAATCATCATAAAAGAAAATAGTTCAAAAATATTTTCTCTTTTTGAGAGAATACCAGTTAATTTGTACTATGAAATCCTTTACAAGTTTAGGAAGAGAAAAGCACAAGAGTTCTTCAGCAAAACACCTGCTTTTCGTGGTACCTTATGCATTTCAATAGTAGTTAGAAACTGACATTAGTGTTTCTACAGTTTTTTTTTTAAGGATGATGCATAAAATGATGTCTTCAACTTGAAAGGAAGCTGGATTATATCCTGTCAAGGACAGAACCTACCTGATTCATATCCTAAAAGTGATCATCCAACCTGATAGAAAGGTTATTTTTCTTAGCTTTCCTTAAAATCTATTATTTTTCTTAACATAGACTTGAAGTTAGAGAGATTAAGCAAATGGTACAAACTTCTTCCCAACCTATTTCCCTTCACGGTAATATCAAAATGACTTGTGAGAATTGTTTCTGATTCCTAAAATTATTTTTCCTCTCTTCTTTCTCTCCTCTCCTCATTCCTTCACTCCAGGGATGTTTGCTGAGTATCTACTACTTATTAGGCACTCCTCTAGCATTTGGAAAATGCTAGTAAATAGAACAGATAAAAAGCATTGCTGTCATAGAGGTTACATTCTGCTGGATGGAGACAAGTAAGGTAAGTATAATAATTGCACTTCACAGGTGTTTCTACACATCAATGCAGGTTGAGACCTTCCTGAGAAGTAGATGGTTGTTTAAAAGTGAGTTTAGTGGCTTTTTTTTTTTTTTTTTTTGCTAGATTTGTATTACTGTAGGTAGCCTAACTTCTTTCCACATGCACCTTGCTTACTTCCTCTTCTCTTGTGGAAACAGAGAACAATCCTCATTGTGTCTTTCTGTTAAACAGTCCAGCAAAGACCATGCAGAAAATGGCACAGTTGAGCCTTTACTCAGTTTGCTGAATCATGCTTGCATGTATCATGACTGAAAACTATAAAAGCAGGTCATGGAAAGTTCAAGTTTAGTGCCTAAGGTGGTAAGTCTTGTGGACAGACCTCCCAGATCAGAATCTCCGTTCTTTTAAGCAGGATGATTTTGGGCAGAGCAGCTCACCTCTGAGCCTTGGTTGCTGCTTTGCAAGACGTTCTTTCTAATAGTATCTTCACTTGGAGCTGAAATGATGAGGAAATAAGGTATGTAAGCCACTTAGTACCAATATCCTTCAAGAAATGTGGGGGTTAAAGTGATTGTATGAGCCTCGTTTTTTTTTTCTTTTTCATCTTTCTTTCTTTTAGCCTTGAGAACCCTGGATCCTTTCTCACCATAGATGGCCACGTCTATTATCTTATAGAGTTATTCCTTAACTTGTAGCATTATCGTATCTCATCAGCACAATGAAAAGAAGCTCATCAGGCTTGTTTCTGATCATTGCTCCAGTCTGCTCAAGGAACATTTGTTAAATGCCAGGAAAATGCATCTTTTGGAAAAGGGGAGAAGGTGCCACCCCAGAGCAGGGTAGAGACAAATAGTAAGCTATGTGTATAGTGTAAGGTCTTTTAGGCCGACTGATGGCCCCATGGATGCCATGGTAACCTCTGTGACCTGCACTGACACTCCAGATGAGTTCCTGAAAAATCTCAAGTAACTGGAAGACCACGAAAAGAGGAAGAAATGATGAACCCCTGTAGCACCTACTCAACTTCAAGACATTATTGTTTTTTATTTTGGCCTCAATTGACAAGGCCGTTTGACTTTGTAATCAACCTTGGCCAACCTCCTGACTCCACACCCTCCGGCCCCTCAACCCCTCCCAGCTTGGCCAACGTGGTGACTCGACACCCTACAAACCCCTCCTAGCTTGCAAAAAACCGCCCTAAAATTACTTCTGTAACTTTCCACTATTTACCCCAAGTCTATAAAAACTCACTCCTATCCCTCCAGCCTCCACTGACATGCTTTTCGGCCTCAGCTGGCCCACACCCAGGTGAATAAACAGCCATGTTGCTCACACAAAGCCTGTTTGGGTGGGGGGTGGGGGGGTTCTCTTCATTCAGGCTGCACGTTTTAACATATAGATAGGAAGAACTTACTAAACTTTAGGCAACATTAAAGTGTCTGCAAATACCTAATAGTACATTAAAAGCACATTAAAAGTAAAACCACTAATCAAGTATCTTTACCTGAATTGACTGCACTAGGGGATAAATTCATCAGCCCAGCCTCTGCTTCATTTCCTGCTGCGCTGGTCTAAGCAACCAGTGATTAAAGTGATTTTCCTTCAGAGGCTGAGTCTCTGTTTTATGTGTTAAGAATTGCTCTGGTGTCTAGTGGACAATGATTTAAAAAATAATTCAGACTGTGTATGATGGATAGGGAGGCTAGATCAGCATTGCTGCATCTATACTTCTTCATAATCCTCCACTTTAGGCTCTTGGATGCTTTGCTAAATTATGACAGTAAGAGAAATCTGACATAGCTGACTCCATCTTGCTTCTAACCTCCAAGCTGCCCTTGTCCATTCTTAGGTATAGGTCAAGCTAACACAGGGAGGAATTTATTTATAATTTAACCTTAAAGGAGGATGATCATAGCCTTTCCCAAAACTACACCCTCCTTATTCCCTCCAAAGGTGGGACCAAAACCATCTTTGTAAAACTGATGAAAAGATCACACGTTTGGGAGAGGGGTGTGAATTCTGCTAAGACATAGGCAGAAAGGATAATCAGCCATTGTTCCAAAGGTCACAAGATTTGTAATATCCCCAATTATTCCTAGAGACAACATCACTATTGCAGATCTTGATTGGTCTTTTGAGATATTTTTCAAACTTTTGCACGGTGGTAACCAATTGACTCTGCCTATGACTCATGACTCAAGAGGTCCTATGGCCCCTACCCAGTTGCTGACTAAATGCACAAGAACCATTTTCTACAACCCTATGATATCCCCAATCGATCAGCGTCACCCATTCCCTAGCCCCCTGCCCACCAACATAACCATAAAAACTGTAGCCTCCTAGATTTTGGGGACACTGATTTGCGTAATAAACTGCTGCTTGGCTAGCCCTGTGTCAAGTAAACTTTTTTCCTATGGCAGATCCACTGTCCCAGCAAAATGGTTTTGTCTGTGCAGCAAGCAAGAAGTGCCCATCAGGTGATTACATTAGTTTTTTTCAGTTTCTTCTTCCAAATTTAGGGACTTGGCTTCTTTATGTCTGCTTGCCTTCATGTCTGGATTCCTTTCTGTCATTCTAGACCACAGGTTTCTTTTCTGCATTCTTCTATACTTAACATTTTCTATTCAGCCATTTCTTTCAGTTTGTTTTTGAAATGATTTTACTGTCTTTGTGTAGGATATCAGTACATACAATTGAACTGATTCAATTCCCTGTGTCCTCAATTAGATGAAAAGTACTATTGGTCTAAATCTTTTTTTAAAATCCCACTTTATGACATTTTTATTTTTATTGCCAACTCCTTTTTCTCTCCCTGCCTTAATGCCTCCAATTCACAGTTTTAATATCCTTCTAATATGTATATATGGTGTGCTTTAGAAATATGCATAAATTATAGTTTAAGTATCATTCTGAAACTTGCTTGTTTTACTCAAGATTATGTGTCTATTAATGCATACAGAATTATTTTGTTGCTTTTACTGCTCTATAGTATTTTGCTTCATAAATTTGGCAAATTTCATTTCCCCATTTAACTTTGCTGTCCATTTAGTTAGATTCCAACTTCTAGCTATTTGAAACAAAAATGAAATGCACATAATTGGATACTTACATGCATTTTCAACTTTGTCAAATGCTCCCCCAATGCTTTGCAGAATGCCTTTACCAATTTACCTTGCGGAGAACAATGTGTTAAAAACTTTTATTTCCTAAACACTCAGAAACATTGTTATTTAACAATATATTGCAGGAATATAGTGGTATTTTATAATTTTTATTTCACTAATTATTAGTGATGAATTATCATCTCTTTCTATGCTTTTTTGCCAGTTTATTTTTTTTCTATGAAAAGGGAATTAACTTTCTCTGTCCATCCTTCTATATTGTGGTTTTTCATTATTGTTGATTTTTAGGATTTTTTTTGCAGTCTAGTCCTTTATGAAATATATGTTTCACATAACTTCTCAAGGTTTGCTACTTTATGTCTGCGGCCTTCATTACAACATGGTGCTAATTTTAACACAGCCAAATCTACTAGTCTTTTCTTTAAGACTCATGTTTTCTTCTTTAGACTTAAGGAATCTGTTCTTCAGTGTCATTAATTTTTATTCTGTAGTTTCTCCTACTCTTGCAGTTTGACTTTTCGCACTAATAGGTTTAACCTATTTGAAATATATTCTACATGATATGTGAAGGGGGATTTAATTTTTCCCAAAATGATGTATTTCTCTGCATGATTTTTAATGTACTTAATTATCACAATCTAAGCTCTTTATTCAGTTCCATTGATCTGCTGTTTTGGCTTCAGTGCCAAATACACAGTTTTAATTACAGTGACATTGTGAGTTTCCCTTGTCTGTTTGATTTCACTATTCTTAAGCTACTTTCAGGTCATGACTGAGACAATAATTTTTCGATGTGAAATATACCAGCAGTATGTCAAGTTCTCAAGAAATGCAATAGGATTTTGAGATTGCATCCAATTTTAAATTAATCAGTCTCTGCATTAAGAGACATGTTATCTTAATAGTGTGGAGTTTTCCCCACTAGAAAACTACTGGAATATTCCTAATGGAATATTTTTGCATTTATTGAGGTATCTTTTATGTCCTTTAATAATAAAGTTTCAGGATGTACTTCATAAACATTTTACACAATGTTACTGTTGTTCTTAATATTTTGAAATTAATTTTATGAGTGATTTTAAAATTACATTTTCCTATTTATTTCTACTGTAGTGTTCAGCATGAACTCTTCCATAAGCTGAAATGTCTTGGTTTTCTAGTAGGAACAGACACTCAAACTTCCATAGTATAATACTGCTTACAGTACAATATAATCTTTTTTAAAAAACTTGCATGATAATTGACCCTCTTACATAACTGTACTCCAATTGGCATACATTACTTATGAAAGTGTATAAATGGTCACCTTTTATTTTTTTAAGTAAGTAGAGCTTCAAAATGTGTCTTCATCTCTTTTTCCCCAGGCCCAAACATAAATTGGTAAACTGCCAAATGGAGTGGAGTTTTCATTATTAAAAATTTCTCAGGAAATATTTTGTATTATTATGTGGATTTTGAAAGTTTGTTATAACTTATATGTAGGACTACATCAGCAAATTGAGTTTTGGGAAAGAACACTTATTACTATTTGATATTTTTTTTTTTTTTTTTTGAGACAAAGTTTTGTTCTTGTGGCCCAGACTGGAGTACAGTGGCACAATCTCAGCTCACTGCAACCTCTGCCTTCCAGGTTGAAACAATTCTCCTGCCTCAGCCTCCCAAGTAGCTGGGACTATAGATAGCTGCCACCACACCTGGCTAATTTTTTGTATTTTTAGAAGAGATGGGGTTTCACTGAGTTGGCCAGGATGATCTCGATCTCCTGACTTCATAATCTGCCTGCCTCAGCCTTCCAAAGTGCTGGGATTACAGGTGTGAGCCACGGCGCCCAGCCTACTACTTGTTATTTTTGTGATCTAGCCAAATTTTCTACTTCTTAGGTCAATTTTGAGTGTTCATTTTTAAATCAACATTATGTGCATTTTATCTAAATTTTAAATGTATTGACAGATAGAAAGTATTCTTTTATTTCTCAGAACACCTGGTTTTTAAAAGTTATGATTGATTTCCAATTTTACTGCAGTATGATCTAGTAGTACAGTCTTTATAATTCCAGTTCTTTAAAATTATTGAGAATTCTGTTGTAATCTAATACATGATCCTATTTTTTAAAAGGCGTGCTTGATAAATGTTTATTTTCTGTTGATAAGATGTGAAGTTTCAGTTTTTAGGATCATGTTAACCAAACTGTATCGTTACTTATTTTTTGTCTGCATGTCTCAAAACTTCCTGAAAGAATTACTCTGGACTACAGGACAATGAAAATGAAACCTCTTATTGCATAATATGGGAGAGGAAGAAAGCTCTACATGTTGACATGAAAAGGACTGGGGGTGGCATGAGAAGATGGCATTATCATCATGGCTTTATTTATAAGTGGAAAGTTTATAAAAGATGTAATAGAGTTAGCCTACCTTCAGAAAGAGTTGACATTTTAGGCTTCGTGGGTTATATTCATGATAAAAACAATTTCAAAATAATATAGAGCTACATAACTAAAATATATCCTTATTTCTTGTGAAAAGTTAATTTTTCAAGAAACGGATTTCAGGAAAGGAGGTTAATTAATATTTGTATTGATAATCTAGGCTTTGAGAGAATTATAGGTTATTAAATAGAATCTTGAAGAAAGTAACAATTTTAGAATCCTGGAGAGGAAGAATGTGACGGTCACTGTTAAAACAGCAAGGATAAGGAAGTAGTATGTGTGAGTTTGTTTAATCTGCTCATATCGTTCAGTATCTGAGGCGAATTTGGTCCAAAAATCATGGTGCAGCAATCAAAAAGTTACCTGAAATTCATTTAACTTCTTTTTTTTTTTTTTTTTTTTTTTTTTTTTTTT
>PVKP010039195.1:0-20327 GCA_004027715.1 Plecturocebus donacophilus
AAAAAAAAAAAAAAAAAAAAAAAAAAAAAAAAAAAAAAAAAAAAAAAATTGTTTTTTCAAAGAACAAAAAATAAAAAAAGAGAAAAGGAAAAACAAATACAAAAAAAAAAAAAATCGCTAGGTATGATGCTGTGCTCCTGTAACCTGAACTACTTGGGAGGCTGAGGCAGCAGAATCACTTGAACCCAGGAGGCTGAGGTTGCTGTGAGCTGAGATTACTCCATTGCACTCCAGCCTGGTGGATAAGAGCAAAATTCTGTCTCATAAAACAAAAAAAGGATTATCATGTCTGCAACCTAGGAAAACACAATTCAGGAATAATATATATAAATATATGTACATATGGAAAGAATATGAATATGAGAATGATAAACGAAATGTTAAATGTTAGTAACTGATTAATCTGGGCAAAGGGCCTTTGGGATTCTTTGTACTACTCTTGCAACTTTTCTACAAGTCTGATGTTATGTCAAAATAAAAAGTATTCTAAAAAAAATATGCCTGGAAACCCTGCACCCAACTCTCCCTCCTGGAGATATACAATGTCTGTTATCATGTTAAAGGTTATGACAAGTCCTGCATAAGGAACCCTATTCAGTTTTTAGTTATCAGATTTTCTTTGTCAAAATGTATATTCATTTCTTACGAAGGGGAATAATCTATACCCCTTTATCTAAAACTGTGTATATGCCAGTGCGACATGCTGGAATTGGAACATCAGTGGACTTGGGTGGAATTGAGTTTACTCTGTATTTCCATAGAAAGTGCTTGCCCCTGCCCCATGGCATTCCCCAGGCCCTCATCCTCTTGAAGCATCTCCTTCTGCTTCAGCCTTCCTGTGAGTGTCAGGAGGTGGGGCATTGCTGCCCAGCCAGCCACCGTGTGCCGGGTTTGGCTCTGTAAGGTCAGGACCCAGCCTCCCCTCCATTCCTCAGATGCCTCGAGGAGCAGCTGTGCTGCGTTCTGGTCCAGCAATGCCTTGGAAGACAGCCAAATCCTAGACAGTGAAGTAAGGGCGTTAAAATCAGGCTTTGTAGTCAGGCAAACCTGGTTCCAAATAACAGGATGACCTGGGACAAGGACATAACCTCTCTAAGCATCAGCTTCTCCTTCTGTGAAGTGGGGAATCAAGTGGCCAGACTGATACTGAGCGTTTTCTGGAGGTGGGGGAGACTCTCACCCAGGCTGGAGTACAGCGGCACAATCTTGGTTTACCACAACCTCTGCCTCCCAGACTCAAGCAATTCTCCTGCCTCAGCCTCCTGCACAGCAGGGATTACAGGCATGCACCACCACGCTTGACTAGTTTTCTGTTTTTAGAGATGGGGTTTCTCCATGTTGATCAGGCTGGTCTCAAACTCCTGACCTCAGGTGATCAGCCCACCTCAGCCTCTCAAAGTGCTGGGATTACAGGCGTGAGCCACCACGCCCGGATCGCAGAGGAAATATTTAATGGAGACCCAATTTGTACCAGAATGTGCAGTGCTCAAAATAGCAGCATAATATAGTGATGTAATAGGAAACACACTTCGTCTCTGCCCTAATCCTTGACACAGAGCTCCTGATCCCTTGGAAGTGGGAAGTCCCTTTTATTGATAGGAGCATCTTTGGTTCTAATGAGGTGACTCTTGGTGGGTTCCTGGATGGGACTGGTCAACAGAAAGACCAAGCCATGATTAGAGCCTGGAAATTTCATCCTCCAAGAAGGGGAGAGGGGCTGGAGATTGAGTTAATAGGCAGTCATGCCTACATGATGAAGCCGCCACAGAAATCCCTGAACCACGGGGCTCACAGAGAGTTTCTGGGCTGAACACACAGAGGGTGGTGAGCCCAGAGAGGGCAGGGAAGCCCAGCACCCCTTCCCCCTACCTTGCCCTATGCTTCTCTTCCATCTGGCTATTCTCCAATCACATCCTCTATAATCAATGAGTACATATAAGTAAAAGGTTTCCCTGAGTTCTGTGAGCCACCTTTGCAAATGAACAGACACAAGATGGAGGAGGTCACAGGGACCTCCAAGTTATAGCCAGTTGGTCAGGAGGCAGGGGAGAGCTCAGAAGCAGAGGGTGGACAGGAAGGGTCTATAGGAACCTGAGTGTGGGGGAGGATCCCCTCCTCCAGGAAGCCCTCCTGAGCCCCTCCAGCTCTCGAGTGCTCACCAAGCCCAGTGGGCAGCCGAACCTAGGTTCTTCCATTGTGATGGGAGCATTCATGGTAGATAACATGAAGAGTTACAATAATCTACAAGTAATAATGTATAATAATGTATAAAAGGTGGCTCATGCCTGTAGTCCTGGCATGTTGGGAGGCTAAGGCAGGAAAACTGCTTCAGGCCAGGAGTTCAAGACCAGCCTGGGTGACATAGCAAGATCCTGTTCCTACAAAAAAGTACAAAAATTTAGCCAGGTGTGGTGAGCCTGTAGATCCAGCTACAAGCGAGGCTGAGGGGAATAGTGTCTACAGTTGTGGGAAGTCTTGCACACATAACTGAGGGGTCTGATGCCACCTCTGGGTATACAGGGTCAGAACTGAGTTAATTTGTAGGACAACCAGCTAACGTCCACCAGAGAATTGCTTGATGGGGAAGAAGACCCCCTGCCCCCGGTCACAGAAGTACCGTGTCTGAGCACTGAGAGGACAGTAGCGGAAAACAGTTTGGCGTTTCCCATGACACCCACAGCAAAGATGGTAGCTACTAAGCATGCCCACTGGCCCTGGCTTGGAACGCACATGCAGTGCTCAGTTCATCCACCCTAGGAAGCAGGTGGAGAAACTGAGGCACAAAAGGGAGAGTGGGCCCAGAGGCAGCAGTGACAGAGCCGGGATTTGAACCCAAGTGGTCAACCCTGGACCCTAGGCTCCTGAGGACCCCACCATACTGGACACATCAGTACATAAATATATAGTCAGACATGAAACCAGATGGAAATGCACATTCCTTGGGGTCACTAGTGATTTTGTTTCATTCCTTTTTACATTATTACTATTTTAGAAACAGGCTCGTTCCACTCTGTTGCCCAGGCTGGAAGGCAATGGTGCAATCATAGCTCACTGCAGCCTCCAACACCGAAGTGCAGGCAATCCTCTTAGCCTCCCAAGTAGCTGGGATTACAGGTGCATGCCACCACATCTGGCTGTTTTAAAACAACTTTTTTGTACAGATGGGATCTCACTATGTTGTCCAGGCTTGAATTCCTGAGCTCAAGCAATCCTCCCACCTCAGCCTCATGAGTAGCCGGGACTACAAGTGCACCCTACCACATCTAGCTAATTTTTTTTTTTTTTTTTGTAAAGATGGGGTCTTGCTATGTTGCATAAGCTGCTCTTGAACTCCTGAACTCAAGCAATCCTCCTGCCTCAGCCTCCCAAAGCCCTGGGGTGTGACCTATGGTGCCCTGCCCTTTATACATCATCCTTTAAGCCATCTACAATGAATGCTCTTGTAACAATATAAAAAAGAAATAAAGGGTAAAAGTGGAAAACTGAATGCCACCCACTTTTCACACCCTCAGTGGCACCAATGGGGCTGACATGGGTGTGGTCTCAGAGGGACAGAGAGGGGCCTCTGAGTGAGGATTTTCCATGTCCCAGGACACGTGCCTTTTGCCCTCTGTGGTCTCCCCACCTCGTCGCAGGCCACCTAGGGACCGTTACCTTGCTGGGGTGATCTTTCCAGACAGCTGCAGCCGAACAGCCCTGGCGGCGCTGAGGACAGCCTGGTGGAGAGGGACACTCACATCCCAGCCCTGGCTGCTTCTCTGAGTGTCCTGGCTGGCATCGACCTCCAGTAGAACCAACTCCTGGCTGGACATCTGCACAGATAGGGACCCATTGAGGCTGCACACTCTGTATTGCCCAGCAGCTGCCTGCACCTGTAGGGAGGCAGGGGAAGGACAGGAAAGGTCTGTGGGATCCTGGGTGTGAGGGAAGGCTGCCTCCTCCTCCAGGAAGCCCTCCTGAGCCACTTCAGCTTTGAGCACTCACTAACCATGGTACATAGCACACAATCAGGAAGAGAAACAGAAGGAGGAAGGGGGAGATAGCCTACCCCGGCCCCAGCTCCTGGCCCAGGAGTACAGTCTCATCTTGTCCTTTCTGCCACATGTGAAATGGGAGTTCTTATTGTGAAATGGGGAAACTGAGGCTCTGAGAGGGTCACATAGGCCACCTGAGTCTGCCTAGCTCTAAAAACTTGTGCTGGTGCCTGAAGGAGGCTGGTGGGGGAAGCAGAGGACATCTTTGCAACTCCTCCACAGAAAAGGAGGCCCTATAGAGTGCCTGCCAGGAACCAGAGGACCCAGAACTTCTGGGTCCAAAGGGGATGGCATCTGAGTACCCAAGTGGTGAGGCTGGGGTGAACATGTGGCTGGGCCCAACAAGGGTATTGAGGGTAGCAGTGGGGAGTGGGAGCAGAGGGTCCCAAGGTTTCACCAGCTCTGTGGGACCTGAGTCCCTCCCTTTCCTGATCTGGGCCTCAGTGTTCTCATCTGCAAAGCGGGTTTAGCCCCGTGGTTCTCAATCCAGCCTATGCATTGCAATCACATGGAAAGCTTCCCCCTCCGCCCCGCCTGCCCTGAGACAGAGTCTTGCTGTGTCACCCAGGCTGGAGTGCGGTGGTGTGATATTGGCTCACTTCAACCTCCACCTCCCAGGTTCAAGCGATTCTCCTGCCTCAGCCTCCTGAGTAGCTGGGATTACAGGAGCCTGCCATGATGCCCAGCTAATTTTTTTTTGTATTTTAGTAGAGATGGGGGTTTCACTATATTGCTCAGGCTGGTCTCAAACTCCTGACCTCAGGTGATCTGCCAGCCTCGGCCTCCCAAAGTTCTGGGATTACAGGCGTGAGCCACCATGCCCCACCTGAAAAGCTTTTAAAAGAATGCCTGGTGCCTCCATAGATGAACTGATAAATAAAATGCCATACATCCAGACAATGGAATATTATCCAGTGCTAATATGAAATGACCTATTAAGCTGAAAAAGTCAGAGGAGGCCAAGCACAGTGGCTCATGCCTGTAATCCCAGGACTTTGGGAGGCCAAGGTGGACGGATCACCTGAGATCGGAAGTTTGAGACCAGCCCGACCAACATGGAGAAACCCTGTCTCTACTAAAAATACAAAAATTAGTCGGGCGTGGTGGCACATGCCTGTAATCCCAGCTGCTCAGGAGGCTGAGGCAGAAGAATTGCTTGAACCCAGGAGGCAGAGGTTGTGGTGAGCTGAGATCGCGCCATTGCACTCCAGCCTGGGCAATAAGAGCAAAACTACATCTCAAAAAAAAAAAAAATTAATGTTTGAACCCATTAGATGACCCACCATCCATGCTTCCAGGGGAACCCACCCCCACTCCCCAATCATTCGGGGACTTGCATGAGCTCTGAAGACAGATGCCTGGGTTCCCATCCAAAATCTTCCACTCGTGAGCCCCATGATCTTGGGCAAGTCACGCCACCTCTCTAAGTCTCAGAGCCGCACCCACAAAATGGTACCACAGTGCTCCACACCCCCCACAACAACATCAAGAGGTGTTCACAAGATAATCCACAAAGAGGGTTTAGAACAGAGCCTGCCACACAATCACTCCATGGACGTCAGCTCCAGAACAAATGGTTCATGTGACAGCGCTTCCTCCAATCTAAGATGCCAGCAGCGCTCAGATGGGCTGTGATCTTAAGGAATGCCACAAAAGCAAAAGGTTTCTAGTGAAACGGTGACCTGCGTCCATGTGTAGATACATCCTGACTTTAGGGACATCAACCCGTGAAAGCTGGTGCCTCTGAGAATAAGCAGATCCCTCCATTCAGAGCCATTCTTCAGCTCCATTCAAGTTCTTAAAACCTCACACACAGGGAACGCACAGCAGGTGTTTAAAAAATGCTATCAGGGCTGGACACAGTGGCTCATGCCTGTAATCCCAGCACCTTGGGAGACTGAGGGAGGGGCATCACATGAGGCCAGCAGTTCAAGACCAGCCTGGGCAAAACAGTGAGACCCCATCTCTGCCAAAAAAAGAAAAAATACAAAAACTAGCTGGGTGTTGTGGCACATGCCTGTGGTCCCAGCTGCTCGGGAGACTGAGGGTGATTTGATCTCAGGCGGTCAAGGCTGAAGTAAGCTGTGATTACGCCACTGCACTCCAGCCTGGGAAACAGAGTGAGATCCTATCTCGAAAGAAATTTACCTTGCAATTTCTCAGCCTAGGTAAAGCGGCTCATGCCTGTGATCTCAGCACTTTGGAAGGTGGAAGCAGGAAGACAGCTTGAGGCCATGAGTTTAAAACCAGCCTGGGCAACATAGTGAGACCCCGCCTCTAATTAATTTTTTTTATTGCTATCAAGTTAAGGGTCTGCTCCACATCTCCTGAGGGCCTCATCGCTGTCAACATTTCCTATTTACACCTCCACGTCCCTGAATTAGCCACTGCCTAATTCTGTGCAAACACCACGCACACCCTGCTCAATGAAGTCACAAATTTCCTGGTGGGCGGGGCAGGGCTCTCTAGGGCACTAGCCCTGGGGGCTTCCACCTGGATGTCTTTGTCCACCTCTTTGCTTCCACACTGAGCAGAATACCCTGGGTCAATAAAGCCCTCTTGAAGCATTACATGGCTTCTCCCAAGCCCAATCCAGGGCAGTTTGGAGGAAAATTCTGTTTCTGTCCATTTTCAAGAGTGAAATGTGATCCTTCATCCCCACTCCCGGGGGGTTAAAAACTCTTCTCACCTGGACAATCACTTCCAAATAATGGATTGGAAACCTCCCTGCCATCTGTTCTTGATTCTGCAGGGGCTGTTTGGCTAAGCACAACACTGCAAGTGTGGCCTCCCCACCTCCGGCCTGCATCCTGCCTTTATTCAGCCCATCTCCCAGCAGGCTGGCTGCTCACAGACAACCCTTGGCAGGCGAGTCAAGGTCATCCCCGAGGGAGCAACGTGCATACCCGGAAGTGCGGAGGAACTGTTGGTCTGTGGGGATGTCGGAGTTGGAAGAAAATGCAAAGTCGGAGTCAGATCCGTCCAGCTGGACTGAGACCTGTTGCGGGGGTTGAAGAAGGGTCAGAGGGAGCAGAGAGGGAGGGGCAGAACCCCAGGAGATGCTGCTGGGCAACTGCATCCCAGAATATGCCCAGAGCTCAAGCCAGAAACGTCTGTCCTCCCTCAATACTCCTCAGCCCTAAATCTTACTTAGGCTCAACTCCTGAAAAAGGATGCTTAGGAAGTGAAGCCCTGGATGGGGGCACTGGGAAGACGACTCTCGGAGCCCCTATTCCCTGCCATGGTGCCTGCTCATGCATGCCACAGCCAGGCCACCTTCTACTTGACCGTGAACCAGGCACTGTGCTACTAGCTTCACAATGACCGTCTCATGTAATCCTCAACACTGCTTTGCTGGGTTGGTGTTACCATCCCATTTCCCAGCTAGCAAAACTGAGGCTCAGTGATTCACCCAAGTTTACACAGCTAGTTAACAGTGTAACTGGGAAATGAACTTGAACTTATCTAACACTAAAAGCCCACTAGATTTAACAATCCTTGAAGATGGGGACAGAGTCACCCTTGTGCCCCCAAGGCACGTCACAGAGCCTGGCACACAGCAGAGACACAATCCATCCATGCTGAATGGACATGAACGTGTCCATGGATGAACAAATGAACAGCCATGGATGAGTAAATATACCTACAATGGCTGCAATATATTTACCAAACTGCATTTCCTTTTCTTCCTGGACATACAGCTAACTACATTTCCCAGCCTCCCTTGCAGCTAGGTGGGGTCATGTGACAAGAACCCAGGCAGGAATGACCTTTCTACTTGTGGGTCTGGCCCATAAGTAGAAAAACCTCCTGCATAATTCTCCACTGTCTTTCCCTCTATCTGCCATCTGGGGCAGAGCCACAAGATGGGGAGGCCTGGATCCTAAGAGACTGCAGGGAGCAGAGCTACGCTGAGCTGGGCTATGAACACTGGCCTTTCACAGTGAGGCAAACATTTGTTTACAATAGTCAGTGCATCCTGACTAATTACACACACACTGCCAAAATAAGGGCTCTGCCGTTGGCTTCCCAGAGTCTTGTCTCCTGACCTCTCCGGAGACATTCCATACAGGGCAGCTTCACTTAAGCTTGTTAAAAACTGCCTCCCTAGGCAAGGGAGCAGAATTCAGCCTCCTCACCTGGGATGTGGTTGATGGCGGCTCCAGCATCCACACCAAATTGAATGTTCCATGGGGTCTCTGTCTAAAGATGACGCCCCCCTCCGAGCTCAGGGCCTGGGCAGTGTTTCTAACAAAAAAAATGGCTGTACAGGAAGCTACTAAAGCTATTCAGAAATATCCTGTCGCCCATTCATATAAAGTAAACGTAGGTCAAAAAAGAGTAACCCATTCATTTCTAGAAGTTCCAAAGTGCCCTTTCCCTCTTCTTAGGCACAACCTGCTTCAGAAGCTGCAGGCATCCATCTCCTTCTCAGCTCAACAAACTCATCTCAAGTTAAAAAACACCAAACCCCCTCCTGCTCAGCTCCTGCTAATTGCTCCTCTCTCAAAAAAATATCTTTTAGTCTTGTCTTCACCACCCCCCTACCAAAAAAACAAAACTAACCCTCTCCTACCAAATCTACAAGCTCTTTTTCCCCGGGTTTAGGCAAAATCAAACCCCCCAGGACTGGCAAAACACCATCCACCAGTGGCTGTAAGGCTTCTGGCTGATGCCTTGCCTGTTTGGGTCAAACAATATCCTCTAAGTCAACGGGCTAAAAAAAACAAACAAACAACAACAACAACAACAAAAAAAAACAGCCCCATTCAACAGCTATTACAAGCCAATATACTTACACCTTGCCAGCCTGCTCAAAACACTCCGTTTCTGCCAGTTCAAAAACCTGGGACAAAGGATTCCCGGCCTGTACAGAACCTGCAGCAAGTGAACACATGGCCAGTCAGTCCATCCCACTGTCCCTAACCCCTACACACTGCTCAGCTTGCTCCCACCAAAGCACACCGTGTACACCATCCTAAATCTAAAAAAGGCTTTCTTTGCCATTCCTTTGGCTCCTAAGAGCAACCCATTTTTGCTTTCAAATAAACAAACACTGGTTCAAACAACACAATCCAATTAATGTAAACTCGGTTGCACCAGGGTTTTAAAACTTCTCCAACTCTTTTAAAAAGGCCCTTCAGCAAAACCTTGTGGCATTTCAAGCCAGCTATCCCAACTGTACCCTACTCCAGTATGTAAATAATTTATTATTGGCTACTAAGACTGCCAAAAGCTCCCTGCAACGTACTAAAAACTTACTTTACCTCCTTCAAAAGTGTAAGTATCGGGTCTCAGCCAAAAAGGGCCAGCTTTGTCTTTCCAAAGTCTCCAATCTAAAATGTAAATTAAA
The DNA here is from genome assembly GCA_004027715.1 of Plecturocebus donacophilus. Lineage (NCBI taxonomy): Eukaryota > Metazoa > Chordata > Mammalia > Primates > Pitheciidae > Plecturocebus > Plecturocebus donacophilus. Next base: position 9,388 of record PVKP010039195.1, read on the forward strand.
CCAGAAAAAAAAGCACTCACCAATGCTCAAAAGGAGCCGTCTTACAAATCCCCACCCCCACCCCCAAAAAACAGGTACGTAAATTCTCGGGGGCTGTAACATGCTGCTGCCTGTAAATATCTGGGTTCGTGGAAATTGCCAAGCCTCTGTACACCGCTACAGGAAAAAAATGGCTTTTTAGTTTAAACTCACATGAAAAAGCAGGCCTTCCAAAACTTCAAAAAGGCACTCGCAAAGGCCCCGGCTTTAGCCCTGCCAGACGTCTCAGAACCATTTCACCTGTTTGTCCGTAAAAATCAGGGAGTTGCTAAAGGGGTGCTCGCTCAAACCTCGGGGCCATGGCAATGCCCAGCGGCGTATTTGTCTAGAAAACTAAACCCCGTGGCCTCCGGGTGGCCAAGCTGTGTGAGCAGCGCAGGGGCGCCCAGCGCAGTTCACGAGGCCAGGGAGCTCGCTCTGCGCCACACGCACCCCTTCCGGCACCACGTGCTGTGGAAGCACGGCGCTGGTGCTCCGGGGAATCCATGTCCAATGCCCGCATCCTGCAGTATCAAAGTCTGCCCGGTTAACTTTCTCCCCGACAAGGTGTTTAAATCCAGCGACTCTACTCCCTAAGACTTCACCGCCCCATCCATAACTGCCAGGAATTGCCACAAACCACAGAAACAGGCGAACCTCATCTCCAGAACACTCCTTTAAAAAAGGAAATGCCCCCGCGTTTACAAACGGTAGCAGTTTCCTTGAGCAGGGGGTACGAAGAGCTGGTGTGGCCTTGGCCACGGAAGCCACCGGACCGCAGGCCGGGCGCTGCCAGCGGGCACCGCGCACAAAGCGCCGAGTTAACTGCCCTCACTCGAGCCCGAAGGGCAGACGGTGCAGCCCGGAAAGTCGCTGCGCCCCGGGTTACCCCTCACTCCACTTCCAGCCGTCTCTTTCCCACAGCCGGATTTACCCAACCACCCGACGTCCTCCAAAAAGAAAACGCAGGCATCGAATCTGCAGGCCAGCAAAAATCAGGATAAACGGCGACTCCTCCCAGACTCCAGAATCTGCCCGCCCGGGCCCTCGGAGGCCTTCAGCAGCCGCCTCTTCTTCCATCCACTGGGAAGAAACAAAGTCAGCAAAGATGGAAATCCCACACCTCCAGGCCTCGGCCAGCCCAGGGCCCTCCCGGCGCCCGCTCGTGCGCAGGCGAACGCCAGGCGAGGCCTGAAGCCTGCATCGGGCCATCGTCTCCGAGAACGCAGCCCAGGAGAGAGGTGGGAGTTAATTTAACCAAAGGGAAGCCACACCGGGCGTTAGTAACGCCTTTTCCGGATAAACTGAGGCTTTTGCCACCAAAGATAAAACTGCCACTACGGTAGTTAAGTCCTTACTCAACAAAATCATCCCTCGTTATAAATTGCCTGTTGCCGTAGGTCCAACGATGGGCCAGCCTTCACCTCGTCCAGAGCTCGGTCAGCAAGGCGTTAAATATTCAGCAAAAACGACATTGTGCCTGTCAACCCCAAAGCCCTAAACAGGTAAAACGCATTAATCATACCGTAAAAAGTACTCTTACAAAGTTCATCCTGGAAACCGGTAAAAATCGACTGAGACTCCTTCGCTTAGCCCTGCTTAGGGTTAGATGCCCCCCTTACAAGGTGGGATTCTCTCCTTTTAAAATCACGTATAAAAGGGCCCCACCTGTTTTGCCTAAACGAAGGGCTACCCAGTTAGCAAAATCATCCCAAGCTAACTCGTTACAGCACCCGCGGTGTGTCAACAGGGTCAAGGTATTATCCAGCCACCTGTCTGGGGAGCACGCCCTGATCCAGCTCCTGATCTAACAGGACCCTGACACCCCTTCCGTCCTGGTAACCTGGTATGTGTTAAAAAGTTCCAGGAGAAAAAACGCGTTCCTGCTTAAAAAGAACCTCACACTGTCATCCTTACTACACCCACGGCCCTAAAAGTGAACGGCATTCCTGCTTAAATTCATCACTCCCGCATCAGAAAGGCCAACGGGACACAGCAAAAGACATGGGTCCCCAAGCCTGGGTCAGGCCCCTTAAAACTGCGCCTAAGTCGGCTGCGGCCATCAAACTACTTCTTCTGTCCACTAGTCTGTTCCCGGTGGTTCAGCCCTCTGCCCCCTCCTACGCCTTTACCCTCACTTCTTTTGCAACAGGCCAAGTACTTGCAAACATCACCTGGGAAAAAAGTACCTCCAGTACAGTTTCTTTTTCGATGTATGTGTTTTGTTCCCAAAGCCCAGCCATTCCCTCAAAAACCAGCAAAGCTTTCCCTGTAGGCGGAGCGGGACTTGTGAACCTTGCTGCAGGGTTCAAACACACCAGAAGTGTAAGTAAATGCGGCAGGCCAAGGGGTGCAAAAAAGGGACTCCAACGAGCAAATTTCTTCCTCTGTCCTGAAAGCCACCCTAACCCTGCCTGCTGGAGTAGTTACAAGTTTTTCTGCCCCTCTTGGTCATGTATGATCTTCGCTACTTACCTGGGGGTGCAACTCGGTCTCCAACTCTTTCCATGGCTTATACCTCTCGTCCTAAACCATGGACTATGAAAGCCTGTAATCCCATGGCTGTAACTGTCCGTCACCCTAACTCAGTTCAATGGTACTACGGTATAACTTGGGAACTGCAACTCTGTATCAAAGGGTTTAATCTCAAAACTATGTTTACCATTCAAAAGAAGGTCCTAATCCCCTAAAGCCCTCCTAAACCTATTGGTCCCCTAACTGAGGATACCCCATGTTCCACCCACACCCAAATAAAATCAGCCCTATTGGGCCAACTATCCAATTGCCAGTTCAAACTCCCCAACCCCGGCTCCGTATCAATACCTCCAACCGAGCGTAATGTCCATCCTGGGGGAGTGCGTCACCTTCTTAATGTTACTCAGCCTAACCTGGCCCAAGATTGTTGGTTATGCCTGAAGGCAAAACCTCCATATTATGTTAAATTGGAATTTAAGGTCAAATTTCACACTGGCCCTCTTTCTTGTCATGCCGGTCCCCACTCACTCACACTAAAAACATCTCAGAAAACGCGTCCTGCCGAGTTGGTAATAGGTACCACCCGTCTGCTGCCCCGCTCCAGGCCACCTGCAGCCACTCTGCTTCCTTCCCTAAATCCTTCGGTCTCCCACCAGGCACCCAACGATACTTGGTTGGCTTGCACCTCAGGCCTCACCTGCTCTATCAGTGAAACTAAACCTAAACCTCTCCTGTGCAGGTTAGTTCGTGTCCTCCCCCAGGTCTACGTGTACAGCAAACCAGAGAAACAACTCCTCATTGCCCCACCTGAATTGCACCGAAGGGTCCGCCGGGGTGCCCCGCTCCTAGTGCCCCTTTCAGCTGGCCCCAGTGCGGCTGGGTCGGCAGCAATCGGCACAGCCGCTTTGGTCCAAGGAGAAGCTGGACTAGGGTCTCTAACTCAACAAGTAAATGCTAACTTAAAGAACCTCCAATCGGCCGCAAACACACTACATGCCCAGGTTGATTCTTTAGCTCAAGTTGCTCTTCAAAACCGCCATGGGCTAGACTTGCTGTTTCTCTCCAAAGAAGCTTTATGCGCTGCTTTGGGGAAAGTTGCTGTTTTTATGCTAACAAGTCTAAAGTCATAAAATATACCCTTCAAAGGGTTCGGAAAAGTCTAAACAAACGCCAAGGGGAACGAAAAAATAACATCCCATCGTACCAAAACATGTTTAACTGAAATCCATGGCCAACTACTTTAATAACTGGATTAGCAGAACCTTTTCTCCTCCTTTCGGGCCTTGTATATTCAATTAGTTAATTAGTTTTATAAAACAGCGCATAGCTTCTGTTAAGCTTCTGTATCTTAAAACTCAGTATAACCCTCTCGCTATAACTAAGGAATTAATAATTTAAATCACCAAAACACAAGTGGGGAATGTGATAACCTGTTTCTCGTTGGCTTAAACTGACTCTCTCCTTAGCTAAAAGCTGTTCAGGCCTCATGTTAGCTTCTTAAGCCGAACAAACTCCGTCTTAGCTTCTTCATTTTACTTATTCCCCTACAGTTAAGTATGTAACTGTAGTATGTAGCTGGGGCAGGATAACACCGGGCGCACCCCCGAGTGCATCTGCTAACAAGAGGCCGAGTTAAGCAGTTGCAGCAGCGCCTGGGAATGCAGGTGCTCTCGAGTACCCAGAGCCCCCGTATCTATAAGTTGTATGTCTTTTAACAACAGCTCTAGCCCTTGCACCTGGTACTGTTTTATTTCTCATGTACTAGTTTATCTTTTTAACTTTTTGCTTACTCTACTTCTGTGAAAAATTGCTTCAGCTGGGTTCCCCCCTCCCTTTTCAAACCAGGGTATAAAAAACCCCTTAACTCTTTCTTAATTTTGGGCATTAGCCACCTCTCAGTTGCCAGCATAATAAAAAACTCATAATTCAGTCTCAAAGTGTGGTGCATTTCTTATCTCGCTAGGGTATAACACCATCACAAAACTGTCTTGTTAACTAGCTAATACCATGTGGGGCTTCCTGGCTAATCACACATGGGGATTCCTATAAAAGATTTATATGTCAGCCAGGTGCGGTGGCTTATGCCTATAGTTCTAGCACTTTGGGAGGCCAAGGCAGAGGGATCACTTGAGGTCAGGAATTCAAGACCAGCCTTGCTAACATGGTGAAATCCCACCTGTACTAAAAAAGAATAATAATAAAAACTTAACTGGGTGTTAGTGGCGCACACCTGTAATCCTAGCTACTCGGGAGGCTGAGACAGAAAAACTGCTTGAGCCTGGGAGGCAGAAGTTGCTGTTAGCCAACATCGTGACACTGCACTCCAGTCTGGGCGACAGAGTGAGACCCTATCTCAAAAAAAAAATGTTTATATGTGAATTTGTGTCAGGTCAAAATTATATTTAAAATTATACCCATAGCAGAACCTATGTGTGCCTGCACTGTAAACCTGGTGCTTTGCACTTCATCTGGGAAACTTCTCAAAAATTCCAGGAGACACTGCTGAGAGGCTCTGCTCTTTATTTGTAGTTGTATTTAAATAATAGGCTTTATTTTATTTTGTATTTGTATTACATAGTAGAGTTATTAAATATTTATAAAATATATATCCCTAATATACATTTCAAAAGAAGTGAATCTGTGATAAAATATTTTAAGATCATTTGAATTTTATTAGTGGGGCATAATCCTTTTGTTTTCACAAAAACTATGATTATATTATATGAAATGAAGTGCCAACCAGTAATATTTTGATGAGGGGACTACGACTGAAATGAAGGGGAAAAAGTCCAGTGGTAAGACCTTGGTCTTCTTCCTCTACTTGGCTGGGCCCCAGTTTTACGTCTAAACTAATCATCTCCCGGGCACCAAGTAACCAGGTCCAAAACTTCCAGAGTCTTTAACTCCTTCCAGGTTGTCCCATTCTGTCACCCCATGTCATCAAGTTCACCAGTGAGTCGTAAGCATTCCCCTTCCACTGTATCTCTCCCAAGTCCTCCTCTTTCCCTCCACTACCCATCTAACCATCCACTCACGGAAGGCCATTGCTGAACTGCCAGGCATAGCTGGGGAGCGGGGTGGCCAGGGTGGCCAGTGCACGTGTGGTCCTGCAGGGCGGTGGCACTACCAGCATTGTGGTTGCAGCAGTCCCGCTGTGCTCCTGGGTGCCCTGCAGTGGTGGCCCAGCCAGCTGAGCAGCCACAGAGGCCTCCCTTGGAGGCCACCTTCCCATGCTTTCTCTGGCAAATGTACCCGGTCGCCATCTCTCATAGGGTCTGGCCCTGGGAAGTGCCTCTCAGGTATTTTCCAAGTCCTCCCTTTTGGAGACAAGGAATGGTTTCTGCATGCATGAGTGGTTGGGGAAAACGCCCCAGGCCAGGAAAACCCAGCACAGGTGGACCAGGAGGCTGTCTGGCAGCCAGTGGTGTGCCTTCCCTGAAGGGTTAAGCGGATCCCTCCCCGAGACGTCAGGAATGGCTGCTGGGCGTCACCTGGCTGCCACGTCTTTTTTGTTGTTGTTGTTTTTTGACGCAGGAGGGACACACTCTCTGCTCACCGCAACCTCCTCTCCCAGGATCAAGCGATCCTTTTACCTAGCTGGGATTATAGGCACACGCCACTGAGCCTGGCTAATTATAATAATTTTATTTTTTGTGGAGACTGGGTCTCACTATGTTGCCCAGGCTGGTCTTCAACTCCTGGGCTCAAGTGATCCACCAGCCTCACCCTCCCAAAGTGCAGGAATTGCAGGTATGCGCCTCTTTACCTGGGCATGGCCGCCACTTTTATAGCCTCTTGTAAGTTTCGCCAGCTGGCCATACTGGGTGAGCTACGGTATTTATATTTGTTGTGGGATCTGAGTTGAGAGGTAGTAAAGTCTCCATGTTTGTGTAATAATCATCATTATTGTCGTTGTTATTATTGAAACCTTTACTGGTGTTGTTAGTTGTTCTTATAAAACCATTAAACTTTGTCCTCCAAAAGTACCCACTTGATTGAAAATGACAAAGGAGGGATTTCTGTCTGCAGAAATTTCTAAAGCCACCAAGGAACAGAGGAGTTGCCAGCTCCCTCCCTGGAGGCTGAGACCCACAACCTGCAGCAGCCAGCCGGAAAAGCCAGACCACATCCTCCATAGCCATCAGCCCCAGGCAGTTAGGAGCTAATCAGGGACTGACAGCTTCCATCCTTTCAAATCCCGCTTCAGGATTTGTTTCCCTAATCAATCACCTAGCATGCTGTCTTCCAGTCAGTCCCCTCCAGCTTTCTCAGCCATACCTTGAATCAGGACGTGCCGCCTTTTTTCATCATGAAGCCTCCCCAGTCCTCTCGGCCTTTGAGTCCCCACCCACATAGAAGTGGTGGCTGACACCCTCGCTAGAGGAAACGCTGAGTGAATCATGCTTCATCCAGTCTTCCTTTGGTGGTCTTCATTGATCTCTAACAAAGGTTGGCAGTGCCTGAACCAACAGAGCATGCAGTAGAACATATGCTTCTCATGTTCACTTTGTTTTTGAGACGGGGTCTGGCTCTATTGCCCAGACGGGGTGGTGAAAGATCCAGAATACGTGGCCTTTAATGTACATGGCCTTTAATGTCCAGCTTCTTTCACTTAGAATCATGTTTTTGAGACTCATTGCGTTTTGTCATGAGTCAGAGCTCCATTTGCCTTCTAATTTCACTTTCTGAGCCATTCAGAATGTTTCCCGGTGTACTGAAAAGTGGTTTCCTTAACTGAGATAAAATACCCATTAAATAAGATGTACTTTTTAGTCCATTTTTGAGCTCATATGTCAGTAGCATTACTGCTGCTCACCTCCCTGACCCAACCTGCCCCACACACCGAGTCACCAGGGTGCCCAGCGGCACCAGCCCAGCAAAGCTGACCTGCCTCTGGAGACCTGAAGCACCCATCCACTGAGCCCTGAATCCAGCCCCCAAGAACAGCCGAAAGGAGAGTTCCTGAAGGAGAGAGACAGAGAGGGGGCCTGAGGAGTCGCAGCACCCCCAGAGGAGGTGGCCGTGTGTGGCCTGGACCATGACAAGCAGGCAGCGCCCAGTGACTGGTGTCACATGAAGGGCCTCGGGAAGGGCAGGGAGTCCCTTGAGGCTGTTCCCCTTTGAGTCTCACCAGACCACAGGGGAGGGCAGATTAGCCACTGCCTTGTGTTTCATCTAGAGATTTGGAGTTATCTTCCATTGTTTTTCCTTGTATTCTCTCTAGGGTGGCACCAGCCATGCTTTTGAAAGCACCTCACCGTTTCATGGCAATAGCAGGGATGAGTGTGACAAAGGGGACCTCACTGCTGGCACAGTAATTGTCCTTGAGCTGGGGCAGGAAAGAAAGGCTTGGCCCAGGACCTGGCAGTCACTGGAAGGTCTCCAGGACATGGCATCGAAGTCTCCTGTGTCCTTTCTGCTGCTGTCACACTTGAACCCTGCTGGGAGCGTGGTTGGCCCCCTGTGGTGTGTCTTTATTCCATTTTCCCCTTTCAGTGTGGACCTCAGGACTTTTTCTGGAAGCAGCTCATTGTCCCAAGGAAGTGTGGCTGCACAGGTCAGGGGCTTGGCCCCCAGCTCCATCTGGGGCGGGGAAGGACCTGTGGGGCTGGGGTGGAGGGGGAGCCCGCAGGTCCTTGGAGAGCTCCATGTGTTTGGAGAGCTCCGTGCTGAGTTCTACTGCAGGAAGAGAGAGCACTGTGGCTGTCAAGGACAGGAAAAACCTATAGGACCCATATTTCCAAGTGCTCTTCCATCTGTGTCCCATCCTGACCTGACCCCACTTCGCTTGGGAGAGCAGAGGAGACTGCGTGTGTTCAGTGGGGAGGGCACTTCAAGAGACCTGGCAGGCCTTGGGGAGGCTGCCTACCTGGGGAGGAACCCGGGCCCAGGTGCTCCTGGCTGCAGCTGACCTCCCAGCTCGCACATGTGCAGTTCTCTGCCACCACACTGGCCTTTCCAGACCCCTGGGGCACAGCCAGCTGGCCTACACAGACGGGTCCCTGCCCACGGGCCCTCCACCTCCTGCCAGCAGGCCACCACTCTGCACCTTGCATCTTGCATCCTCCTGCCATGGACAGTGAGCCAGCCGGGCAGTACCCTGCCGTGCTAACCAGAACCAGGAGGCCTGGGCCTGCGACTCCTGACCACATCACAGTCAGAGGACTGTGAAAGAAATGGATGCAGAGGCTGAGCGTGGTAGCTGCACCTATAATCCTAGTGCTTTAAGAAGAGGAGGTGGGAGAATTCCTTCAGCCCAGGACTTTGAGACCAGGCTTGGCAACACAGCAAGACCCTGTATATACAAAAACATCCAAAACTTAATCACACAGTCCCAGTGACTCAGAGGCTGAGGCGGCAGGATCACTTGAGCCCAGGGAGCCGAGGTTGCACTCCAGCCTGGGCAACGAAGTGAGATACTGTCTAAAACAAAACAACAACAAAAACAAAAACAAAACCCCAAAACAAAACAAACAAAAACGGGGGGGGGAAAAAGAAAGAAATGAGTGATGAGTGATGGACCAGCTCTGTCATCATCGGGCTGGCGTCTTAGCAGTGAGGAAAGGTCTGGCGTGTAAACTGATTGCTCGGGTCCTGCACAGTTTCTTTAGTCTGCGCCTCATGGTTCAGTCTGCGCATCCTGCAATTCACTGTCTGCCAGGACCCACAGTCAGCCTCCTGCCTCCCCTGCCCTCTTCCCAGCCAGAGCCGCCGTGGAAAGTCCCGCAGAGGTACAGAGGGCGGTCCCAGAACCTGTCTCCTCCCCAAATATCTGGTCGCCAGGGCCGTTTTGCCTGAGACACCCATTTCATCTCCCTCCTGAAAAGCCTTCACCTTTTAACAGGTCTCACTGGAAGGAGGTTCAGGGTGTAGGCTTTTATGAGCTCCTAAATTTGCAAGAGAGAGAAACTCTGACCTCCTTGCAGTGACAAGACTGTGCGTGGAAGCGACGGTGGGTGTCCCCGTCCTGGGAACGGAGCTCCGATGGAACTCCGTGGAAAGTACATGGAAAATCCACCAGGAGGCGCCCAACACCTGGCGCGAACGCCCGCGATGGAACGCCAAGGAAAGTACACGGAAAGCCACCAGGAGGCGCCCGACACCCGGTGCCAACGCCCGTGATGGAACTCCGGGGAAAGTGCATGGAAAGTCCACCAGGTGGCGCCCGACAACCGGCGCGAATGCCCGCGGGCGGATCTGGATCCCAGGCTGCTGGTGAGTGACCCACGCCCATCCACTCCCAGTCCGCCTGGGATCACGTTCTTGATCTGGGGCTGGCGGAGGGCGTCCAGCACCCATCGGGGGCGTCAGCCTCGGAGCTCTGGGCGACCACAGCCAGGCACGGTGCGACTCCGGCAGGAGAAGGGGACTGGGAACATTTTTACATGAGGCCCCTGGACTTGCGTGACCCGCTGGTGATGCCTGCGGGAGGGGACTAACTCCCCTTGGACTCCAGGGCCGCGCCAGCCTGTCTGAGCTCCGGAAGGGACGGGACCTTTCCCGGAGGCTGGAGCCCAGGGCGCCTCTCCAGGACCTCCCCAGGGCCACATCACTAGTTCCCGGGCTCCCAGCAACCGTGGATCCAAGACACTGAAACCACAAAAGGTCTCACAGAAAAGATGGATGAGACAATTTTCATCCCCACGTTTCAGAGTGGAGGTCTTGTCAACTGTCAAAGCCCAAAGAAATGACGGATCATCAGTCATCAAGGATTGATGATCTGACCAGAACACATAACACTCAAACAGCACGACAAAGTCACGTGACAACAAACAGGTGTGGGGCACATTTGTGCAAATTATATGTGTCAAGAGAATATCAATTTCAGGCGGGCGCGGTTGCTCACACCGGCAACCCCAGAGCTCCTGGAGGCTGAAGCAGGAGGATCCAGTGAGCTCAGGAATTAAAGACCAGCCTGGGCAACATAGAGTAACCCATCTCTGTAAAAAATATATACCAATTCCAGCATTATTTACTGGAGATAAAGCTAAGGTCTAGTCCTGCCAACAGTGGAGCCTGCACTTAGCCCTGACAATCCCACTGGCCTTTCCTGCCATCTTCACCGTCCTCATTCCATCCTGGTGGCATTTCCCAGGTATGAGGTCATGACAGTCATTCAGAGCAGGAGTCTTCTCCTGTCCTTGACATTCCCGTGCCCTGACCAGAGGGAATGATTCCTCCAGAGCTTCCTCTCCTATATAAACCGTGTCCCTCTGTGCAGGGTGGCGAGGACACTCCCAGGGCCTCAGGAGCAAGGCATGCCCACCTACTCCACCCTCCTGTGTGTGAAAATATTTTTCTTTTATTTTACACACAGGGAGGCACAAACACACTAAACCCCTGTGCACTTGGAGGTGATGAGGGTGGGTGGTCTATGTGTGTATGTGTGACCCTGTAGTTCGGGGTCAAGGTCTTGTATCTTCAGGAAGACATTCAGTGTCCAGCTT
>PVKP010039196.1:0-20315 GCA_004027715.1 Plecturocebus donacophilus
AGACCGTGTCTCAAAAAAAAAAAAAAAAAGAATGGCAAATATAGAATCCAGAGTGATGGCACCGAACTTACATGTATGAGGGTGAAGTTGATCAATTTCGTGGAATAGATGACATAGGGCACTGGGCTTAATAACTCTTAGAATCCAGATTGAAAAAGGCCTGTTGTAAAGATGTCTGTCTGATAAAAAAAAATCACAATACCAGAAAACCAGAATCGGCAACTAAATTTTATTAAAATAAAAATTGAGGTTTCACCTAAGGGGACTTTCAGTGTGTTATGATTCTGGAGTGGGGGGAAAGCCCTTCCTGACTCAGATATCCTGTCATTAGTGTTCACAGCTAATGTGCTCTCAGCTGTACCTACATGGCTTGCGGCATTGGGCTCTGCCCCCGAGCCTCTGTTATTTCAGAACCCCTTTACCCCATTGCTGTCAGCAAGCCCAGCGCTGTAACAGCATCTCCTGCCATCAGCCTGCCCATCAGAATGCTGGATGGCAACCCTGGGGCTTCTTGTGATGCTGTTGCCCTCCTCACCAGGCTGTGCCTTAGCACGCAGGTAAGTGGCGTGTGTTCTGGGGCCTCCCGGGGAGCACTGCAGGATGGGTTTTCTGGCCTATATAGTCTAAACAGTTTGGCATCCCATTCTCTGGACATCGATTCCTTCCTTCACCATTTGCTGTGGCAGTTCTTCCAATTCTACCTCACTTAACATGGGTCAGCACTTTCTTCAAGCCTCTAGGAGGCAATGTTGCAGTGTAGTAGCACACTGGTGCCATCTCCTGGGGTCCTTGTCAGGGTGTAAATCCCATACCATAAAAGAACGTTCTCCCTTTTCCAATTTTTATTTTGTTTCCTTTGGTTCAGCACCCACAGGATCCAGGCCTGTAAAGATTCCCCAGTTCCTGATGGTTCCTGTTGACCAGGTCTATGACTACTTCAGGACAAGGTTTCTGGTTTTTCTGAGCAGGCCCAGCACTTCTATGGCTGGGTTATAACTTGACTTTAGTTTCCGGGCTAATGGCCAAGAGGGGAGGTAGAGATGAATCCTGAGCAGAGCTCAGGTTTTCTTCCAAGGCAGGATCCTCCACATGATCTTCAAATAAGCCCAAGGCTCTAGCCTGTAACAGAGAGAGTGGGTTACTTCTGCAGGTCCTCTTCCTCACTTCTTACTGGCAGCCTTGCACTCACAGGAATGCCTTTCTTCACAGGCTTCCACTCCAAAGATCTTATTATCGAAACTGCAAATACGTCGCATACCAATGTCTGAGCCCTTTTGATCACCGTCATTGCCACCTCCCTAACAGCTGTCTCCAGCACCCGAATTTTCTGCGCACTGTTAGGACAGCTGCACTTCACGACTCTAATTGTCGTCAACAAAAACAACGCCTCCTAATCAAGTCAATCAAACACCTAACAATTGGTAGTATTTTTGCCGGATTTTTCATCTCCAATAATATTACTCCAATATCAATTCCCCAAATGACTATGCCCCTTCACTTAAAACTCACAGCCCTCAGCGTAACTATTTTAGGCTTCTCACTAGCAATAGAACTTAACCTTATAACTAATAACCTCAAACTCAAGCACCCATCACAAATATTAACTTCTCCAGCACATTAGGATTTTACCCAATCACACTACACCTCACAGCACCGCACTCAGATTTACTTGCAAGTCAAAACCTAACCTCTCTTCTACTACACCTGATTTGATTAGAAAAACAAAACCAAAAAATACTGCCCAGGCTCAAATTATAGCCTCCACCATTGTATCTACCCAGAAAAATCTAATTAAGCTCTACTTCTTCTCCTTCCTTATCCCATCTCTCCTAACTCTATTCTTATTTAACCCTATTCCTTTACCTAATCTCAATCACAATAAAGATATTGATACAGATCAGCCCACAACCACCACCAACCAACATCCATAATCACACAAGGCAGCTACAGCCATAGAATCCTCACAAAGTAATCCTGTTTCCTCACCCTCAAAAGTCACCCATTTTTCATATTCTTAAAATCAATTCCAATTTCCACCTTATCATAATCAATTATCCACATAATTATCACCAACTCTAATAGTAACCCTAAGAGTAAGGCACCCCAAATAACAACATTTGACTCATCACCATCTTCCTGTTATGCCCCACACCCACTTCTCAAGAAGAGTCAGCATTTTACTTTTCCACCAGGATTTATCTTCACTGTCAATTTTACTGTTTCTCCAAAAAGTTGCAATGATGGTGTTGAGATGTGACTAATTCATTAGGTATAGCTTTAAGTTATTTTTCACCATAAATTAATTTCTAAAATAGGCTCTATAATGACCAGAAATCTTCTAGTCTATAATCAGGGACTCCATAAAACATAAAATTACATGATTTATAGTTATTTAAAATGGAAAACTGCTCTCAAAAAATGTTACTAGTTCAAGGAGATTCATAAATGAATCACATAATTTTAAACAACTCTCACTAGATGGAGCTAGTTACAAATAAATACTTTTTAAATGTTTTTTCTTTTTTTAATACAAGAGTCTTTTAATTCCTTGTACAGAAAATTTCCTGGATAATTCCATGTATTTTAATAATCACAGAGACAGTTTTATCCTTACTCATTCATTACCAAAAATAAAGACTGCAGTAACAATTTATACTCCATCGAGTATACAAACTCATCTATTTTGACATCAGGAAAAAAAGGCAGAAAGACAAAGCACACATGCTAAGACAGAAATTAAAATAATACAACATCTTCTTCTTTGTTTATTGTTTGTTTCACTGTTTGAATGTTTATCTTCCGAGAGCCTACAGAAGTGAGGGAAAATATATGCAGGCTAATTTTAAATAACTAGAGAAAGAGATTAAACACTAAATATTTTTAAAAATTAAACTTTCAGCTTACTTATTAAACTAGGAAGAATTTTCCTCAAACACATCACTTAAATTGGTCTGCAATGCATCAAGAAATGGAGAACATGGATCTCATCTATGAAATATTTTAAATATTGTGGACACTACCAAAAAGCTCATAGGAATATAAAAATTTTCAAGTCACAATCCTCTAAGCAGACTAAAAATTAGTCTTTAACCTGAAATCAGAAGTGCAAAGTCTATAAAAATAAAAATATTATTGCTCTCAGCAATCTATGAATAAATCCCACAACTCCTTAAAGTCTTTTCAGTAAAATGGACCATGATCTCTTGACTAACTCCTTGCTTAAATGGCAGGTACCTTTTGCAGCTGGACTTCCCAATCTGTGAAGAGAAGCAAGCTGCATGGGCAGCATTACTCCCTTTGGAAAATCACCTTCTGAACAGAAGAAGGTCCACAAAGACCTTCAATGCAACACTCCCTGCATATGTGCAAGCCTGCATGAGAGGTCCCCCTGCAGGTGCAACTCCCAAACAATGAACCAGAAACAGATAAAAGACGAGGAGAAAGTAGAGGCCAAATGTTTCAATTTAGCGATGCTATCCCGGATAAAATGCCAATGGCTTTTGGAATAAAATGGACAAAATGCAAAGATGAAGTGACCGGATATCAATAATGATGGGAATTTAAAATGCATGTACCACACATGAACACAGAGCTCTTTCAATGCAGCTGCTGGAAGTTCCATTTGGGGGTCATCCTCTTTAGAACTGAGCAGCACTGCTTGTCATTTCTGTCATCTGATACATCTGTACTTCCGAGTAATCGTAACTGATACTCAAAGTGATGCCTTGACCACCCTCCAAGGTTCTATAGGTTCTTTCAAATCAAAGAGAGGTCACAGCATGCCTGGTATTGAGGGTTAGCACACATTTTATAATAATTATTTTAAAATTGGTAATCCATTTTGGACTCAGTGATAGCTTTATTAATTATATTGTTTTATTAACTGAAAGATTCCACTCTGTCAATAGGATTAATGATTGGCGATTATGATACAATCAAAGCCAAAGCTGGGACAATGGGCTCTTGGAATAGAATCACCCATTGTGAACTATCCTGACCAACTCTTTAACTGTCTTTCTCAACATCAGATCACCAGGGCGTTTCAGTGCAGCGTGCATGATTCATAGAGTAGGGTCCAGGTTAAAGACCTTACATTTTTGTAGAATTCGGAATCCTTTTTCACTCAGCAAGCCCTCTATTTACTCACTCTCTTCTACATGTAATTGTTCAACTTTGGTTGATTGTTGAGTCCTTGTGGAAGAATTCCTCTTCTACATTTGAGCCTCTCCTTTAGGGACTTGAAAATAGGTAGGGCCATTCTTTCTGGCCATTTGCCAGGCATAGAACCCCCAGCTTCTTGGGGTAAGTTCGACAAGCAAGTTTTAAAAACTCTTCTGCAGCCTCAAATGCAATGACATGGTCCACAACAAAGATATCCCTCTAAGAGCTCCCAACTTGTTGGGAAAATACTGATTTCTTCAGCCAGTTTTAACATCTCTCAAGCTTTCCTTGTGTTTTTGGAATCACTGAGGGCACTGAGTTTAGTTACTGACAGTAATGAGTCAGCTTCCTTTTAAAAACCTAACTCAGGCTGGGGTCAAGGTGTGGGGACAGCGGCGACCCAGGTGGCCCGGGCCAGTTCGCGCCCATCACGCCCCAGCCAGGGATGCGGGTGAGGGCTGCAGGCTGCATGCCCACCTCTATTTGTGTTTTGTTTGGGGCATGAGTTTTTATTTTATTTTTTCTTAGAGACGGTGTCTTGCTTTGTCACCCAGGTTGGAGTGCAGTGGTATGATTACAGCTCACTGCAGCCTTGAACTCATAGGCTCAAGGGAGCCTCCCACCTCAGCCTCCCGAGTAGCTGGGACCCCATTGTGAGCCACCTCACCTGGCTCAAGTAAATACTTTTCCACATAGCCTCAATTTCTGGAGCTTAAATATGTATCAGATATGTGTATACTAATTGTGTGTCTAAATTTAATATGTCTGGGCAATATGCATGAACATATTTTTAAAATTCTGAGATACTTTCCATTGAAAATAGCAGATTTTATACCATAAACAAAATTTTAGGGTGAGCTTAAGTACCTCCTTATGTTTTCCAAATATTTTGGAACATTTGAAATTCTCATGCAGTAATTCAATTATGATGTCATTTTGGGTGTTTACAAAGAGCAAACCAGACTCTGTCATCTGTGAGTTTCCCTCCAACTGTAATCTTCTGTGACCCAGAAGATGATCAAGTTGGGTATTTGAAATGTAAAAGCATAATTTATACAGGCAATGATATGAGCTTAGAGTTACTTTAAAATGCTTTTGTAATGCATGGCACTACAGCATGCTGTAAGGAATTTAGCATATCTTGCTTTGATTGCATTTTGTAAAATGAGGCAACAACCTTGCCAATAGAAGACACTATCGACACCACGTTTAAAGATGATCTATCCTGCTGGAGCAGTGCACTCCATAGTGTCATTAGCTACGTAAGGCCCTCATTTTCGAAAAGGAACTTGTGGCAGGAGGGGAACTAGTTCCCAGATTGTCTATGTGGAACTTTGTATTATTGCTGTTTTTCTGAACTGTCCCAAAAAGAGTTATACCTGTTGCTTTTTTAACTTCATTGACTTCTAAAATCTGAAAGTTTTCTACTCTTTCTTTAATTTCTTGTCTTGCTGAAGACTGGGACAAAATGATCAGTAGCAAGCAGGAAATAAGAAGAGTCCATTGCAATGTGGTGCAAATTAAGAGCTTCTGGGTCTAAAGTCAGTCAACCAGGGTCCAAATCTCAGTTATACTGAATATGCTCAGTTATGAGCCAGGTGATCTGGATAAATTTCATAACCTCTTGAAGATTCCCCATCCTCATGTGTAAAACAGAGACAGAATAAGAGCCTTGCAAGGCTTCCATGCCTATAAGGCAGTAAAGCACTCAACATGTGCTCATGAGTAACAAGCCCTCAGAACCGTTGGCCATGTATGGTGAGGAGGTAGGAACGGCAGGACCCCAGGCTGTGTTCTGGGCCAAACTTCTGAAAATCAAACCAAGGATTCTGGACCAGGAAGGAACCTCAGAGATCACCAGACCCAGTACTCTTCCTTTTGAAATGATGAAAACTGGGATCAGAGGCTATGTGGCTTTCAAAAGTTCACATTAATAATCTGTCCATAAGAAAACAACTATAGTGACAGATCTGAGGTCACCTCACTCCCAGCCCACTGTTCTTTGTCAGGGGCTCCAAGTCCATGACCCGCACTCTCTTCTAGGAAGAAAGTGCTCTGCTAGGGCACAGGAGTACACAGTCAGAGAACCAGAGGAGGGTGGGACTTTCCTTGGAGACTCTAAGGAAAGGAGACGCTCTCTCTAGCTTACAGATAACGCAGTTCCACCACTCTATTTAACATTGTGATTTGGGGGGTTCATCTGCTTCTTCTCCTCATTGGGCTAGTAGGATAGGAACTGATTAGGGCTCAGTGGGATCAGGCTGGGGCTCAGAAGCAAAGATAAAAAGAACAACACGCTTAAGGTGAAAGCGTTTTGCTGCTTTGTGAGCTTCTCGCTTACTTGGGCAGTAATCTTTCCCTGTCCTAAACCATGGTGTGGTCATAGAAGGAAACAGAGTACAGAGTAGATGCTGGGGCCCGGAGTTTCTGTGACTCACCTGAGACCTGCACAGATCACTGCAGTACCTGGCTACAATAGATCCAGAGACAAAGCCATGGCCAGCAATAAGGTATAGTCATCTACCCAGAATGACCGACCGCTGTGGAGAACAGAAGGCTCAAACTAAAGTCGGGAGTGCTTTTCTCCCAGATGACACTCGTCATCCAGCCTCCTGCTCACAAGGTTTGTATTCCACAACCTCCACCTGCGCCTTTCCACCAACATCCATACGTACTGCTTATTTTGTGCTCTAGACAAATGAAATAGCCAGTTCACTTACATTTCTGCCTTTGGATCATAAAGATACTAGCTGTAGGACAAAATAGCTGATGTCAAAACATCCCTTTTCCCACGTCTTTCCCTTTACATTCTTCATTCAGAGTTAAATGGCATAAAACTCAGATTTTCAAAGCCAGTTGAGTTAATATGGGACACATAAGAGCAGGATCAAATAAGTGAAGTAAATGATTCAAATACAATGACTTCCGTTGTTTTTCCTAAAATTCTTCTATAGCCTAATTTTCAAAAACTATTTTAGGATAAAAAAAAGAACCAAAGAAAAATGTTTTACTAAAAAAATTAAGAGAGAGATGAGTAATTTCGTCCGTTTCTTTTTTAAAAAATAAAATAATATTGAGTCAAAGAAGAAAACAAATATAACCTCAAACTATGCAAAATAATGAAAATTGGCTGAGGGCAGTGGCTCATTTTGGGAGGCTGAGGCAGGTGGATCATCTGAACCCAGGAGTTCAAGCCTAGCCTGGGCAACATAGTGGGACCTCATCTTTACAAAAAATACAAGAAGTTCGTGGGACATGGTGGTACACACCGGTAGTCCCAGCTACTAGGGAGGCTGAGGTGGAAAGATCACTTGAGCCTGGGAAGTTGAGGCTGCAGGGAGCCATGAAAGTGCCACTGCACTCTCGCCCTGTCTCAAAAAAATCATAATAATAATGAAAATGAGAACGATACCTAGAAAACTTAGTTTAGGGGTTGTAGCCAAGCTACAGTGTAACTCATAACCTTAAATATTTTTCTTCTTAAAAAAAAATCTAATTCTTCAACTCAAAAAAATAGAGTAGCTGAAACAAATCTAAGAGAAAAGAAAATGAAAATGAATTTAAAGAAAATAAAAACAGTAAAAGTGATAAATCCAATAGCAGACTTTTTTAGGGGGGAAAATACAAATGAAATAAGCATCTTCCTGTCAAATTCGGTCTACACTCACACACACACACACACACACACACACACACACCATAAGTAAAATAAGAAATCAGCAACAGTCTGGAAATTTTTAATGATAAAATAACAATTATTCATACATGCAGATAAAACAGAAATCTCAGTAAACTAGATGATTAACAGAAAAATATAATGGCTAATATTGACTCAAGAAGTTGAAAACCTAAAACTTACAACCAAAGAAAAAAAATTAAGTTAGCAAAGAAATATTTATTAGACGTTTCCCAGGCTCAGATACTTTTACTGTTTAATTATTTTAAATTTTCCACAGCTGGACAAAAAAACACAAAAATATGAAGACTAACGTATGGGCCAAACGTTATGCCGCAGAACTCATTTACATCATATAATTCCCTTTCCTCCATTTATTCTTAGAGTCTGCCTCTAACCTGCCTCTGCCAGAACACTTGATTGGATTTTTCGTTTCTTTGTCTCTTAGAATATTCAAATGTTTCTTTCTGGTCAGCTCCACAAAACTGATTTTGATGAAATTTTGCCTTCTCTCATATATTTTAGTGACAGGCCACTTAACTCTTAAACATTTTTAAATGGCATCTGATTCCATTCTGGAAAGCTCTGTGGCTCTGAGAGACAGACCATAAGATCTACCTTTCTTCCTTCCTTTCTTCCTTCCTTCCTTCCCTCCCTCCTTCCCTCCCTCCCTCTTTCCTCTCTCTCTCTCTCTCTCTCTCTCTCTCTCTCTCTCTCTCTCTCTTTCTTTTCTTTCTTTTTTTGGCAGAGTCTCACTCTGTTACCCAGGCTGGAGTGCAGTGGCCCAATCACGGCTCACTGCAGCCTCAACCTCCTGGGCTGAATCAATTCTCTCACCTCAACCTTCTGAGTAGCTGGGACTACAGGAACACACCACACCGGCTAATTTTTTTTTTAATTTTTTGTAGAGACTGGGTTTTGCAATGTTGCCCGGGCTGAGAGATCATATTTCTTCAAGTCATTTGGCTAACTAGTCCTTCTAGTTATTAAAAATTATAAATCTGTAATAATTAAACTGAAGTCATATTGACACAAGAATAGCTTTTCAGTAAAATAGAATAGAGAGCACAGAAATTCACATGATTTTAAAACAACTTAATATGTAATTACCAATCAACAGGAAAGGAAACTGTTCTATTTATTGCATAAATAGCATTGTAGAAATTGCCTTGCCATTTGATAATAAACTAAATAATAAAGCCGAGTATGCTGATGCATGCCTGTAGTCCCAGCTAGTCAGGAGCTGAGGCAGGAAAGGTGGCTTGAGGCCCAGAATTCAAGGCTATAGTGCGCCATAATCACACCTGTGGATGGTTGCTGCATTCCAGCCTAGACAATATAGTAAGACTCTGTCTCTAAAGATGAATAAACAAATCCCAGGTGAATTAAAGATCCAAATATAAAATAAAACCAAAAAACTATATCATGAGCACTTATCTTCTCTTCAAATAGGAAAGCACATTCCAAGCCTAAATACAAAAGAAGATACCATAATCCACTGAACTGCATACAAATTTAAAACACCTATATATAAACATGAAACCAAAAAGCAATAACCAATTGGAAAATAATATTTATAACAAATAGGACAAATGATTAATGCCTTTTATATATAAACAGCTTATGCAAATCACTAAGAAAAACCCTAAGACCCCAATAGAAAGTTGAGAAAATTATACATAAAGAGGTTTCCCAGAAGAGGAAATATAAATAAAAAAGAAACATGAAAAAAACAAACCCCACTAGAAATCAAAGCAAAATTTTTAAATGGCAAAATGCCCTACTTTTTCAATGAAATTACAAAGATTACAAAAATAAATGCTCATTGGTAATGAAGGTATAGTACTATAAACATTCTTACATACTACTTTTTTCTTTCTTTCTTTCTTTCTTTGTTGAGACAGGAGCTTGCTCTGTCACCCAGGCACATCACAGCTCACTGCAGACTCGACCTCCCAAGTGTAAGTGATCCTCCCACCTCAGCCTCTACAGGTGTGTGCCATCATGCCCAGCTAATTTTTTACTTTTTGTATAGATGTGGCCTCAATATGTAGCCCAGGCTGGTCTTGAACTCCTGGGCTCTAGCAATCCTCTTGCCTTGGTTCCCCAAAGTTCTGGGATTATAGGCATGACTGTAATAGACAGATATACTTCCATTAAAAGTTAGTCAGTATAACACTTCTGGAAAGCCGTTTAACACTATCAAGCATGTTTAAATACTCTACCTTTTAACCCAGTTTATCTGTGTATTACTAATCTATTGCTACATAATAAATCCTAATATTCAGCAATTTAATTATTTTAAAGGATCATAATATTTATTATCTCACATAGTTTCTACTAGACAGGAATCTGGGAGCATCTTGGCCTGGATGGTCCTGGCTCAGGATGTTTTATGAGGTTTCATTCTAGCTGGTGGCCAGGGCTTTGGTTGTCTGAAGGCTTAGCCAGGGCTGTTGGATCTACTCCCAAGGTAGCTCATTCACCTGGTAGTTGGTGGAGGCCTCAGGTCCTTACCACATGGATATCTCCAGAGAAATGCTAAAGTCTTCTGCCAGAACAAGTGAACAGCACAGAGATCCAGGAGAAAGCCACAATGGCTGGCCGCAGAAATCACACTTCATCATTTTTGCATTATCATATATTGATAACACAAAAAATCTCCATTCAGTGGGAAGAGGGAATGAGGCTGGGAAGGGGGTAGTACTTACACAGTAATAACAGAAAAGGGGTCCAGATTGTTGGAGGCTGGTCAACAGAATCTCTTTGTAGGAATTGAAATTTAACCAAATAACCAGAAACGCAGATAAAACTTTATGCATTAAGATATTCATTATAAAAATATTTATAATAGTAACAATTTGTAAACAATACTCAACAATGAAGCTGGTTAAGTAAATCACGGCACATCTCTCCAATATTCAATTGTATTCTATATGGCCTCTTATGTGTTGCATCACATTAAAAATACATGTCATTTTCATATTTTGGTATATACTTATATGTATAGAAAAAGGATGAGAAGAAAATGGACTAAATATTAATGACTACTACCTCTG
Organism: Plecturocebus donacophilus; assembly: GCA_004027715.1. Classification (NCBI taxonomy): domain Eukaryota; kingdom Metazoa; phylum Chordata; class Mammalia; order Primates; family Pitheciidae; genus Plecturocebus; species Plecturocebus donacophilus. Next base: position 10,897 of record PVKP010039196.1, read on the forward strand.
GATGATGGAATAATTAGTTATTGTTTACTTTTCATACTTTTCTCCATTTTTAAAATTTTCTAAAGTCGGTGTATATTACATAGAGAATTAGAAATAATTCTTTCAAGGAATTACAAATATCATTAAGTCATTGTGCCTATAGTCTAATGGTAAGAAGAAAAAAAAGCAACAGAAAACTCACTTATCTTGGAAGAATGTTACCGAAATTATTCCATTTTTCAGTGCAACAAATTGCAAAGTCATTTTGAAGAAGATGTAACATATTAATCTGTATGTATTATGTACACAAGTTCAAAAACAGAATGACAGCAGGTGCGATGGCTCATGCCTGTAATCCCAGCACTTTGGGAGGCCAAGGCAGGTAGATCGCTTGAAGTCAGGAGTTCGAGAACAGCTTGGCCAACATGGCAAAACCCAATCTCTACCAAAAAATAGAAAAATTAGCCAGGCATGTTGGCACACGCCTGTAGTCCCAGCTAATCAGGAGGCCAAGGTGTGAGAATCACTTGAACCTGAGAGGCAGAGGTTGCAGTGAGCCAAAATCGAGCCACTGCACTCCAGCCTCAGTGACAGAATGAGACTCTGTCTCTAAAAAAAAACAGATTGACAACAGATATTTTCAGAGTATCTTCTAGAGTTTACAAACACATTCACATAGTTATTTGCTTGATAAATCAGAATATTCTGCAATTAACACCCTTTCCAGCTATTTATATCACTTGAGATGTTTGAAAAATGCCCTTTGTGGCCAGGCACGGTGGCTCACGCCTGTAATCCCAGCACTTTGGGAGCCCAAGGTGGGCGGATCACAAGGTTAGGAGTTGGAGACCAGCCTGGCCAACATGGTAAAAACCCGTCTCTAATAAAAAAAAATACAAAAATTAGCTGGGCATGGTGGTGTGCACCTGTAATCCTAGCTACTCAGAAGACTGAGGCAGGAGAATTGCTTTAACCCAGGAGATGGGGGCTGCAGTGAGCACAAATCATGCCACTGCACTCCAGCCTGGGTGACAGAGCAAGACTCCGTCTCGAAAGAAGGAAGGAAGGCAGGAAGGAGGGAAGGAGGGAGGGAAGGAAGGAGGGAGGGAGGATGGGAGGGAGGGAGGGAGGGAGAGAAAGATGTTGTGAATTGTAACTGAATGGAGCCAGATTCTTCTGGGGCATATGGCTGTACAACATTCACTGGGAAAGGCAACTAACTGTATGTGTGTACACCTCAAGGAAGAATTTGTTTAAGATAATCAAAATATGTTTGAGTTGAATCTTTTCCTACTCCAGCTGATGGTCATCACTTTAACTGTGTTCTTTTTAAAGGTTTATTACACATGCTTTGGAAATACTGAGCTTGACCCTACTGATGGGAAGCAAGCAATCTCCCCCTCTTTAAAGGTGCATTCATTCTTTCAGCTCAGTAGGGTCACAGTGCAAGATCCTGAAAATGAGTGTGCAGTTGAGTCAGAAAGTTTATAATGATTGTGCCTAGCTAAGTATCTTAGCTACTCAGTTCGTGTTAGGGGAATTTGTTGAAGGGTATATTTTCATCATTTCTTGCCAGACTTATAAAGCATGACATGTTGTGTTGCTAAAACTAAGTAATTCTCCCAGGGGGAGGAAGTAACTACTGTAGTGGCTATTTATTCCACTTTACTTATTTAAGAAAACATAAAAAGCTATTACCAGGTGAATAGAATGCTTTGTTCTGAATCTAAATGACAAAGCAATTTCTTTTTTTTTTTTTTTTTTAGACAGAGTTTCACTCTTGTCACCCAGGCTGGAGTGTAATGGCACAATCTTGGCTCACTGCAACCTCCACCTCCTGGGTTCAAGCAATTCTCTTGCCTCCGCCTCCCAAGTAGCTGGGATTACAGGCACCCACCACTACCCTCTGCTAATTTTTGCATTTTTAGTAGAGATGGGATTTCACCATGTTGACCAGGCTGGTCTCAAATTCCTGACATCAGGTGATCCACCCACCTTGGCCTCCCAAAGTGCTGGGATTACAGACATGAGCCACCGTGCCTGGCCCAAAACAATCTTTTAGAAGGTGTATAACCAAGAAAAAGAAGGAAATTGGGTGCTTTTGTTTTTTGTTTTTAGGGATTCAGGGTATTCTTATGAGCACAGGAATAAAGGAAAAAGGCAGACATAATGCATAAGACATAAGTTGCAGACATAATGCCTATAAAACAAAAGGCACCGTTTGACAAGGTGTCTGGTTGATATAATGGGAAACCCAATAATTCAGGCTTCAAAGGAGATTTTTTAATGCTTAAATTATGTGGTTTGTCTGATTTAATTATATAATCACCCGCTTTCCCCCTTTATGTTAAAAAGTGACCAGGTACCACAGTATGCCCTAGAAAGCCCCTTCCACATCCGTCAGAACACGTCCGGCGGGGCTCCACTGGTGTGACTCTCTGACCAGCTGCCAGCCTGCTGTCCTGTGCTTCACATTACTTCCAAACCATGTGCTAGATGACAAAGAATAAATGGCCACAAATTCTTTGTAGCAATTTCCACCAGGATATGGATTCTACTTCCCCACTCCATGAACCTAGACAGGCCTTGTGACTTGCTTTGGACAATGGGACATTAGCAATCGTGATGCAAGCAGAGGCCTGAAAAACATTTATGCAATGGGGCTTGTCCTATCTTGCCCCTTTTGGAAATCAACTGCCATGTGGGACAGAGATTTCTCTTCCACTTCAATAACCTTTGAGTTCAACCTTCCTGGTAAAACTATTGGTTTAAACATTTTTTTTTAAAAGAAACAGTCTTGCTCTATCACCTAGTCCCGTGGTGTAATCCTGGCTCTCTGCAGCCAGCCAGAACTCCTGCTCTCAAGCAATCCTCCCACCCTCACCTATCCGATGTTGGGATTACAGGTGTGAGCCACTGCACCTGGCCAAATGATGTTTTTGATAGATAGTTTGTAGATATTTATATTTACTTGACAAATAACTAAGCAAGGAGATTGATGAAAGTCATGAAAATGAATACATTTCTGTCTATGTCTTGCAGGAAAATAAAGTAAATCAAAAAGAAGGCATAACCTTATATATAATAGGGTCCTAACTTATAAACAGATTATAATAGTTATCTATAAGTCAGCTGTCTGGATCTTAGAACATGTATCCACACACCTTACACTGTATCTGGCACATATTTTGTGCTCAAAACATAGTTCTTGAATAAATGAATGAACAAATGGAAAGTGCAAATGGCTGTTATGTTCCCTGACAAACAAGAAGAAACTGAATATGCTTTGTGATGGTTACTTTTATAAGTCAGATTGGTGAAATCACAGTACCCAGTTTATTCAATTAAACACAAATCTAGGTGAAGGTATTCTGTAGATATGGTTAACAGCTACACGTAATTGACTTTAAATAAAGGAGATTATCTTTTATAACCTAGGTGGGCTTTATCCAACCAGATTTAAATTTTTTCTCAAAGTAAAACAAAAAAAATTTAAAGGCTGGTAAATGGCTGGGCACAGTGGCTCACACCTGTAATCCTAGCACTTTGGGAGGCTAAGGGGGGAGGCTTGCTTGCGTCCTGGTGTTCAAGACCAGCCTGGGCCACATAATGAGATGCTGTCTCTACAGAAAATTAAAATATCAGCCAAGTGTGGTGGCATGTGCCTGTAGTCCCAGATACTCTTGAGGCTGAGGCAGGAGAATCATTTGAGCCTTGGAGTGTAAAGGTGAAGCAAGCCAGAACCACACCATTGCACAGCAAGACCTTGTCTCCAAAAAAAGCTTTTTAAAAAGAAGGAGGGCAAATGGAGTGAAAGTGTTTAAAGCTCTAATACTATCCAGAAACTGGTGACAATGCTTACATTACAATTTTAATTAAGCAAGGATTTATATTGTAATCTCTTGAGTAACCATTAAAAGAGTAGTAAAACAATGAATAACAAGCTACTGGCAGGGACGTGGAGGGGATAGAATAATAAAAAAAAAACTACTTCAAATAAAGGCAAGAAAAGTGAGGAAAAGGGAGCTACAAAACAGATGGGATAAAATAGAAAACAAATAGTAAGATAGCAGGCAAATCCAAATATATCTGTTTACGCTAAATGTAAACAGACTAATCAAATGAGAATAGTTGTCAGACTGGATTTTTAAATGATTCTATTTTTATACTGATAGTAAGATATTATTTGCCTTCTTCACTCTTGACAAGTGCACTGATATGGGGAAAGCAATGGTGGGATAAACTGCTGGCACCTTAGCCCAAGCCAAGGTGGTAGCACCAAACGTATTAACCATTTTACTTGTCAACACCAGAGACTCACACACACACATAAAGAGTCAATAAACTTGCCAATAACACAGAAAAATCTAGTTAATCTACTTAATATCTTAGAAAAGTAAAACGGCTAAGAAAGCCCAAGTTTGTAAACCTTCTGAGGAATAAAAAGCATCTCTACTCTAGCAGAAGGAGATGGATTTAAGCTCCCAACCCAAGAATTTTAAAAACGGAACTTTTAAATACTGACAAAGATGGCAGGCTGCGGTGGCTCAGGCCTATAATCCTAGCACTTTGGGATTCCAAGGCAGAAGGATCACTTGAGCTCAGGAGTTTGAGACCAACCTGAGCAACATAACAAGACCTTAATCTCTAGTAAAAATTTTTTAAAAATTAGCCCAGCATGGTGGTGCGTGCCTGTAGTCCCAGCTACTTGGAGGGCTGAGGTAAGAGGATTGCTTGAGCCTGAGAGATCGAGGCTATAGTGAGCCCTGATTGTGCCTAATTGTACATTCCAGCCTGGGTGACAGAGCCAGACCTTGTCTCAAGAAGATAAATAAGACCTGGCGTGGTGGCTCAGGCCTGTAATCCCAGCACTTTGGGAGGCCAAGGCAGGTGGATCATGAGGTCAAGAGATTGAGACCATCTGGCCAATGTGGTAAAACCCCGTCTCTACTAAATATACAAAAATTAGCTGGGCATGGTGGCACACACCTGTAGTCCCAGCTACTTGGGAGGCTGAAGCAGTAGAATCGCTTGAACCCGGGAGGCAGAGGTTGCAGTTAGCTAAGATCGCACCACTGCACTCCAGCCTGGTGACAGATCAACACTCTATCTCAAAAAAATAAATAAATACTGATGAAGAATTCTTATGGAGGGGTGTGTGTGTATGAATGAGGGGTCAAGAGGATATGACATATAACATTGTTTAAATACTAAATAAAATTGTCCTCACAGAATGTACTACCTCATGTACACTTTCTCTTCTCTTCATTTTCTTATCTTTAACTTCTTTGCCAAATGCTAGCCAATATTTATTTAAATTTGCCCTTCATAGCTATAAATCAGCAATAAAATTTTTATTTTAAAATTTTAATCACTATATACACAGTCTTATATTTATATAAGAAATATATATGGTGGAAACCAAATCAGGAATACATGAGAAAATAGCAGTAACCAAAAACAAAAACTCATTTTATAATAAAAAGCCTATCAGTCACATAATGCCAGTGATAGTCACCGAAGCCTTACTGTGTGCCAGGCACCATCCATGTGCTGTCACACTTGTGGCTTATGACCACACCTGAGTGTGTCAGTGGGTCTTCTGAAAAGTAGATGGAGCTTGGAGTACAAGAGGTTCACTGTGGGACAGCACTGGTGAAAGACGAAAGTCAGAAAAAGCAAGGCTGGGCAGGGAGTGTCTTCAGACTGTGCTGCAGATCTGACACCTACTAAAGGAGAGGGGAGGGAAGTGGGTTTGGGCAGGGAGAGCCTCAGACCGTGCTACAGACCTGACAAAGCCTGGGCCAATCTGGGAGGACATCAGCAACTCTGGACCAGAGCTGGCCAGTAGTGGAGTCTCATCTTGGGCTGCAGTGCCTATGCCTGGAAGCCACTTAGCTCACCTCTAAGGGGGCTACTTTAGGAGATCAAGGTCTCAGCTCCAAAGGTGAGGTGGACTCCAAAGGTGCTAATGGCTGAAGGTATCTGCTCACTGCACTCCTTAAGAGCTGAACAGCAAGCCCTTTCTTGAAGGGAAATCTGAGCATGCTCCTCCATGGCTACCTCAGAAAGGGAGGTTTTATTACGATTCTCATTTTCTGGAAAGAAAAACAAGGCACAAAGGTATGTAAATTTCTCAAAGTCGCACAGCTAGTAAAGAGCTAATAAATGTCTCCTATTTGCCTTGCAGCTGATAGTAAAAATAACTTTCTTTTTTTGTTGTGTTTTTGTTTTGTTTTTGTTTTTTCTTTTTTTGAGTTGGAGTTTCACTCTTGTTGCCCAGGCTGGAGTGCAGTGGCATGATCTCAGCTCACTGCAACCTCTGCCTCCCGGGTTCAAGTGATTCTCCTGCCTCAGCCTCCCAAGTAGCTAGGATTACAGGGGCACACCACCATGCCTGACTAATTTTTGTATATTTAGTAGAGATGGATGGGGTTTTACCATGTTGGCCAGGCTGGTCTTGAACTCCTGACCTCAGGTAATCCACCTGCCTTGGCCTCCCAAAGTGTTGGGATTACAGGCGTGAGCCACCGTGCCCGGTCATAAAAGTAACTTTCTAATTTATTGGGAGTTTTTAGAAATGTTTAGCTTTCATCGATAAGTTATTTAAAAATGCTTTATAAAAATATTTTGTGAGCCAAGATCGTCCCATTGCACTCCAGCCTGGGCAGTAAGAGTGAAACTCCATCTCAAAGAAAAACAAAAAAAAAGTTACTTTCACTATCAGCTGCAAGGCAAATAGGAGACATTTATTAGCTCTTTACTAGCTGTGTGACTTTGGGAAATTTACACACCTTTGTGCCTTGTTTTTCTTTCTGAAAAATGAGTGTTTTATATTATTTTAAAATCTGCTAAGTATACAACAAGAAAACCTATCATGTAAAAGTTCTCATTTTAAAAAGCAAAATGATATGGGAGAATATATCCCAAGCTCCAGAAGTGTTTAGCCTTATTTTTCTCTTCTCTCTAATCAAAAGGTGTTATTTTTAACAGTTTAGTCTCTGGACTGCAGTCAAAAGTGCTAAGTTTCAGTGCTGAAGAGTTTACAACATAGTTTTAAACATGTGAGAACTGAAACTGTAGGAATGTGCTCAGAGACCGCCAATTACAGCAGCACTCCCAGGTGTGGCCATAACAATTTTACACACTGGCCCTTGGCACTGCTTTCACTAGAGGAAGTAGAAGAACCTTCAGCAAACAGTCAAGCAGCCAGTGGTCAAGCAGTTTAGGCACTATTGCCTGATATTTTCTAAACTGATTTATTTATTATCTAGAGATCTTTCTCCTTCACTTCAGTTTTCACCTTTCCTGACACAGCAGAAAACACAGCTTTGAACAAGCAGAGTTGAGGTGGCACAGATCTTCAGAATATCTCATCTCCTTCATGCTAGCCAATTATTTCACTATTATCTGCATGGAAAAGAAGAGAAGAGGAAGCCTGGGGAGGGAAGTCTTAGAGCTACTGTTGGAATTACCTTTTCATTGCAAGAAAAACAATCCTTCCGGATACTTAAAAAGTTTGTTTAGGAGAGATCCAAGATGGCCGATTAGCAACAGCTCAGGATTGTAGCTCCCAGGGAAAGTGCAGAGAGCGAGTGGACGCTGCACTTTCCGATGAATTTTTGAGGCCCACAGACTGGGAGATTCCTGGCAGAAGAGCCCCACCGATCGCCAGCGCAACTCTTTTGGCCGGCGTGGCTGTTTTACCGGTGCCCCAGCGCAGCGCTTCTCCGTGTGGAGTATACGGGACTGGGTGCCATTTTAGTCGGGCTCTGCTGGTCCCATCCCCACAAGGAGAACAGCAATTGGCAGCACTGAGGACTGAGTTCCACAGCAAGCACAGCCAAACCCGGGAAGGTCCAGCTCTGTGGGGAATGGGCGTCCACCAAAGGAAAACTAAGAAACAGAAAAAACTTCATCACCAACAAGCCAGACATCCACTCAGAGACCCAATCTGAAAGTCGGCAATTACAAAGATGACAGGTGAATAAATCCACAAAAATGGGAAGAAACCAGTGCAAAAAGGCTGAGAACACCCGAAATGAGAATGCCTCTCCTCCTACAGGGGATTGCACCTCCTCATTAGCAAGAGAACAAGACCTGACGGATAATGAGAGTAATGATGTCAGAATCAGGCTTCAGAAGGTGGATAATAAGAAACTTCTGTGAGCTAAAAGAATATGTTCTAACCCAATGCAAAGAAACTAAGAACCTTGAAAGAAGATTTAATGAAATGCTAACAAGAATGGACAACTTAGAGAGGAATATAAGTGAATTGATGGAGCTGAAAAACACAACACGAGAACTTCGCGAAGCATGCACAAGTCTCAAAGCCAAATTGACCAAGCAGAAGAAAGGATGTCAGAGGTCAAAGATCAACTCAATGAAATAAAACAAGAAGGCAAGATTAGAGAAAAAAGGGTAAAAAGGAATGAACAAAGTCTCCAAGAAATATGGGACTATGTGAAAAGACCTAATCTACATTTGATAGGTGTACCTGAATGTGGCAAAGAGAATGAATCCAAGCTGGAAAATACTCTTCAGGATATTATCCAGGAAAACTTCCCCAATCTAGCAAGGCAGACCAATATTCAAGTCCAGGAAATACAGAGAACACCATAAAGATATTCCCCAAGAAGAGCAACCCCAAGGCACATAATCGTCAGATTCACCAGGGTTGAAATGAAGGAGAAAATGCTAAGGGCAGCCAGAGAGAAGGGTCAGGTTACCCACAAAGGGAAGCCCATCAGACTCACAGCAGATCTCTCAGCAGAAATCCTACAAGCCAGAAGAGAGTGGGGGCCAACATTCAACATCCTTAAAGAAAAGAACTTTCAACCTAGAATTTCATATCCAGCCAAACTAAGCTTCATAAGTGAAGGAAAAATAAATTTTTTTGTGAACAAGCAAGTACTCAGAGATTTCATCACCACCAGGCCTGCTTTACAAGAGCTTCTGAAAAAATCACTACACATTGAAAGTAACAACCAGTATTAGCCATTCCAAAAACATACCAAAAGGGAAAGAGCATCACCATAATGAAGAATCTACATCAACTAACGGGTAAAACAGCCAGCTAGCATTAAATGGCAGTATTAAACTCACATATATCAATATTAATCCTAAAATTAAATGGACTAAATGCCCCAATCAAAAGACACAGACAGGCAAATTGGATAAAAAGCTAAAACACATAGGTATGCTGTATCTAGACCCATCTCACATGCAAAGATACACAAACACTCAAAACAGAGGGATGGAGGAAGATTTACCAACCAAATGGAGAGAAAAAAAAAAAGAAGCTGCAGTTTTTGTCTCTGATAAAACAGACTTTAAAGCAAAAAAGACCGTAAGAAACAAAGAAGTACATTACATAATGGTGAAAAGGATCAATGCAACAAGAAGAGCTAATGATCCTAAATATATATGCACCCAATACA
>PVKP010039197.1:0-20322 GCA_004027715.1 Plecturocebus donacophilus
AGGAGTTCTGGTTCTGCCACTTATCAGCCGTGTGGCCTGGACAAGTGACTTCACATCTCCAGCTGCAGCTTTCTTATCTTTGAGGAACCTCAGGGTTGATCTCAATTCTGCATGAAAAATCACTCCCCTGGGCCATGACCTTTCCTTCTTCCTGGCAGGATTACTGCAGAGGGTGAGATGGATTGCTGATGCTGGGTACAAAATGAAGGCCCACAATGAGCGCCTGTCAGCACCTTACAAATCTCCTGGGAGACAGCATCCCATTGCTCATGTACAGCACCGAAGGTGCATTTTCAGAGCCAGGGAATTTCAGAGTTGCAGAAAATATCATGTCCGAGAACGCGGCCCGGAGTTGTCCCAAACTGAGGCAGTGTCCCCAAGGTATAATTATATATAATTTATATATATTTAATTTATATATATAATTATATATATAATTTAATATAATTTATATATATAATTATATATAATTAATATATAATTTATATATAATTATATTTATATATATAAATTATATATATATAATTAATATATATATATAAATTATATATATATATAATTAATATATATATAATTAATATATATATATATGGCCTTAAATGATTATTTTAGACAAGAAAAAAGGTAGAAAATTAATAATCTCTGCAATTAACTAAAAATTATTAAGTGGTGAAAAAGGAGAATAAATCCAAACAAAGAAGCAAGGCAAAATAAAGATGAGAACAAAATTAATTAAGCAGAAAAAAGATATAACAGATAAGATGAACACACTTCAAAAGGTAATTCTTCTGAAAAAAAATTAAATGAAAAATTACTTTCAAGATTAATGAAGAAAAAGATATAGCAAATAATTACCTATTTTATTTTTTAAAATTTATTTTAGTTTTCATTATTATTTGTTTTATTTTATTTTTTACTTTTTTTTTTTGACACAGGGTTTTGCCCTATCCCCTAGGTTGGAGTGCAATGGAGTATCCGTGGCTCACTGTGGCCTTCTCTGGCTCAAGTCATCCTCCCACCTCAGCCTCCCAAGTAGCTGAGACTATAGGTACACACCACCACACCCAGCTAATATTTTATATTTTGTAGAGACAGGGTCTTCCCAGGTTGCCCAGGCTGGTCTTGAACTTCTGGGCTGAAGCAATCTTCCTACCTTGGCCACCTAAAGTGCTAGGATTACAGGCATGAGCCACCAGGCCTGGCCATAATTACCTATTTCAGAATGAAAAATAACTACTATAGATGGAGCAGAGATGATTAATATTAAGAGGATACACAAATGGCTGGGCACGGTGGCTCAGGCCTGTAATCCTAGTACTTTGAGAGGCCAAGGTGGGCAGACAGCCTGGGCTCAAGAGTTCAAGACCAACCTGAGCAAACTGGTGAGAACCCACCTCTACTAAAAATATGAAAAATTAGCCAGGCATGGTGGCACATGCCTGTAATCCCAGCTACTTGGGAGGCTGAGGCACAAGAATCACTTGAACCTGGGAGGCGGAGGTTGCAGTGAGCTGAGATCACACCACTTCAGTTCAGCCGGGGTGACAGAGCAACACTGTCTCAAAAAAAAAAAAAAAAACCACAAACAACTTTATGCCAACAAACATAAAAACTTAGGTTATATCAATATTCCAAGAAGAGTCAATGACCAAAAATGACTCTAGAAGAAAGAGAAAATCAGAATGATTCAATAACTATTAAAGAACTAAATCAATATTTTAAATTTTTCTCACATAGAAAACACAGGCCCACAATGGCTTCATAGAGTAGTCTGACTAAAGATTGAAGGAATTAGTAATTTTTTTATACAAACTTTCAGAGAACTTAAAAGAATAAATGCTCCTACTAATCATTTTAGTAGTTTACCATAACCAAAGCCAGGTAGGACAATTTATAAGTGAAAATTTCCAGGCAAATCTCACTCATGACCATGAATGGAAAAATCCCTAAAAGAAATATCAGCAACGGGCAAAAAAAAAAAAAAAAAAAAAAAAAAAAAAAAAAAAAAAAAAAAAAAAAAAAAAAAAAAAAAAAAAAAAAAAAAAAAAAATGATGATGACCAAATAAATTGCATTCCAGTAATTCAAGATTGGTTCAACATTCCGAAATCTACTAATATTATTTACTACCTTAAGGGATTCAAGGAGAAAAAAAGTTATACGTGCACACATTTATTTCAGTGGATGTTAGTAATACATCTGATAAAAGTCAATGCCAATGCCATTCATGGTAAAAATTCTTAGCAAAGTAGGAATGAAAGACAGTATTTCCTTAACCTGATTGAAACCACTTTTGCAAAAATTGTAACAGTGAGAAAACTACAGCAGTGAAAGAGATCTGTCCTAACCAAAACTTGCCTTAAGAATATTTCCTTAACCTCCAATACCTTGCTCTTGTTCATCCCTGTGCATAGGCCGAGCTGACCATAAGAGGAATTTAGTTCATAGTTCAACTTTGGAACAAAGATGATAACAGCTTTTTTCCAAAACAAACCCCCTACTTGCCTGGGGACCAGATCATCTTTGCAAAACTAACAAATTAGCCACAAGATTAGAAATTATGGATTAGGAGTCATGTAGTTAGAAGCCACAAGATTCCTAACCTCCTCAGTTGCTTCCATGGATAATGTTACTATTATAAAAACTAAGATTAGTGTTATTTCCAGATCCTGCATTCTGATGGATCAGCTGACACATCAGACTGGTAAACTGGCTTATCTGGTCTTGTGCCTCACCTCCCCCAAGGAACTGACTCAGTGCAAGAGGACAGTTTTGGACTCCCTGTGATTTCATCCTCAACCAAACCAATCAGCATTCCCCATTCTCTAGCCCCCAAACTATCTTGGAAAGACCCTAGCCTTCAAATTTTCAGAGGCTGATTCAAGCAATAATAAAACTCTCATCTCCAGCTTAGCCAGTTCTGTACACATTAAATTCTTTCTCTACTGCAATTCCCCTGTCTTGATAAATCGACTCTATCTGGGCAGTGAGTAGAATGAACCCATCAGACAGTTACATGACAGATTATCTACAAATACCTACATCATATTCAGTGGTGAAATATTAAAAGCTTTTTCTTAAATATCAGGAAGAAAAATGACAAGAAAGTTAGCTATCACTACTTCTATTAAACATAGTACTGGAGGTCTTAGCAGATACAATAATATGAGAAAAAGGAAGAGTGGAAAGGAAAAAAAGAAAACTACCTTATTCCAAAGTGTTTATTATTATATGTATAGAAAATCCAAAAATAAAAATCTATGTAGAATAAGAATTTGAGATTCATATTCTTATTAAAAATACCATATATATATATAGAATACACACACAAAGACACTAAACATTCTATATGAAATGTTTAATAAGTTTATCTTTAAGTAGGTTTATATTTATATTTTTTTGTTTCAGCATTATGGTTTTCCCAGTATTCTCCACTAGATTATTGTATGTTTTGAAAGAATAATGTTACAAGATATCAAATAAATATATAAAAGTCAATTTTATGTCTTCATACTAGAAATAAACAAAAAACACAATTTAAAAAGATAGCATTTAATAGCAATATAAAATACCTAGGAATAAATCCAAAGATTTCAATACCTTTTTAAATAAAATTATAAAAATTAATTAAAAGAAATAAAAGAATTTAATAGAAAAACATATCATATTAATGGTTTAAAAGTCTCAACATTGAAAAGATGTAACTTCTTTCTAAGTTAATCTATAGATTCAACAAAATTCCAATCAAAATCCCAAAAGAAACTTTGGTGGAATTTAATAATCTGATTCTAAATGGATACGGAAAAGAAAAATGATACAAATAGTTAAGACACTTCCAAAGGAGAAGAAACATATAAAAGAAGGTGCTTTATCAGTAAACGAGATTTATTACTATTAATAATTCAGTCCGTGCAGCATTTGTGCTGGGACAGACAAGTTGATCAAATGGAACAAGAGAAAGCTCAGAAACAGACTCCCCCTTGTAACCTGAGATACAACAGAGGTGCACTACAAATCTGTGGGCAAAGGAGGTCCTATTTTAAAACAGTGGGACAGTTAGTTCCCCAAAAGAACAATAAGTTCTCTTGATAGGAAAAAATAAAAATTCATCCCTACTTGACACCACATCTTAAAATAATTTTTAGGTCAACAGATTTTACTTTAATAGAGGTGGGCAAACAGGAACGGAGAACTAATTCTGATTGACAGGAAGGATAGTTTTCTAAGGAGAGATGACCTTTGATGTTGTCCTTGAAGAATGAAAGGATTCTTATGGGAGAGCAATGTGGGAAAGGGACTTCCAGGCGAGAATAGCAAGATCAAAGTCTCAGTGTGAGAGGCACGTCCTGGGAATGGACAAACAACCAACCCATCTGAACAGGAAAGAAAGCTATAATGTTGATGGCTGACTGGCCCTTTATAGTATTTTTGCATCTATGCTGCACCAAGTTTCCGTCCTCTATGCTGGTAAGAACCAGTTATATTCGCAGGAAAAAAATATTATAAATATAGTGCTTCTACAACACTGACACTCATCAAAAAGCCACTTCTATTTCAGCTCAGATATGCAAAAAACAAAACAAAACAAAAAAAACAAAAACATTTTTTAAACACTTGAGAAGCTCAAATTACCTTTTCTTTCTTTTCTTGGGTGTCCTGGTTCTGGTTACTGGTGATTTTGTTGGCCTTGTTATGTACATTAGGAATGACCTACGGCAACAGAAGAAGGGGTGGGAGGAAGAAAAACTTTAAATGACATAATCATTACATTTTATTTTTCTTGACATTCCAGAATGGATAATTTTTTTATCATTACATTTTTTTCTTATTTTTGAGATGGAGTTTCGCTCTTGTCACCCAGGCTGGAGTGCAATGGCGCAATCTGCACTCACTGCAACCTCTGCCTCCTGGGTTCAAGCAAATTCTCCAACCTCAGCCTCCCAAGTAGCTGGGATTATAGGCGCCTGCCACCACACCTGGCTAATTTTTGTATTTTTAGTACATATGGGGTTTCACCATGTCAGCCAGGCTGCTCTCAAACTCCTGACCTCAGATAATCCGCCCGCCTCAGCCTCCCAAAGTGCTGGGATTACAGGCGTGAGCCACCACACCAGCCTATCATTACATTTCTTAATGTATTTGTTTAAACAGCTAAAATCTTAACTTTGTAACCTCATCTAAGGTGTAAAGATGTAAGAAGTACAATTCAAAGCAAACAATAAAACTTGGAAAATCTGACAAGATATATAACTCTGAAATACTATAAAATTATATATATATGCCATTGGGGCATAAGAATGCAGGTTTCTGTATGTGGATCCAGAAGCGGAAGATGAAAAAGACTAAAAACAAGGTCACATACTATCATCCAAACGTCTCATTTTGCAAGACAGAGTTTTAGGTATGACCTAATTAATTACCCAAGAACTTAGGATAACACATCTACTTGGTAGATTACCTTAGTCATCATTGTACCCCCAGTCCAAGTATGTTATCTCCCACACTGTGTGTACAGAATAAATACTCCACTATCACTGTTAGCGTAAGGATGAATTAACAAGTCTTTTTCCACCACTGAATAACCTTCATGAGAGTAGAACTCAGTGTTATTTTTCACTATTTCTCTTGTGCTCAGAAATGGACTGCTTGAGCCCAGGAGTTCAAGACCTGCCTGGAGAATAAGGGGAGACCCTATCTGCACAAAAAAAATAAAAAACTAGTTGGGCATGGTGATGCATGCCCATGGTTCCAACTGCTTGGGAGGCTGAACTTGGAGTACTGCTTGAGCCAAGGAGGTCGCGGCTTCAGTGAGCTATGACTGTGCCACTGTACTCACCCTGGGTGACAAAATAAGACCCTGTCTCAAAAAAAATAAGAGTCACTTTTCCCTAAAAACAAAGTTGAAAATGGAACAAGTCATGGACCTAGCAATTAACATCATCAATGGGATATGCTTTGTTGTGTAGAACCACAGATAGTTTAGTGCCTGATGAACTGAATGTACAATGTGGCAGTCTGGGCCGGGCGCGGTGGCTCACGCCTGTAATCCTAGCACTTTGGGAGGCTGAGGTGGGTGGATCACCTGAGGTCAGGAGTTCAAGACCAGCCTGGCCATCATGGTGAAACCTCATCTTAAAAAAAAAAAAACCAATGGGGCAGTCTACTACACTACATTAGGGAATAAGTAACTTGAGCATGGCATAGTGCTGAAGAGATTTGTTTGAATAATTGAAAGAAATTGCACTGTTTGTGTCATCCAAACAAAAATTTCCACCTCAGCTCACTAGCATGGGTTGGATTGAAAGCTTAGCCTTTTTGGCAGGGCATTCACAGCTGGCCACACAAATGTGTAAGTTGATTGGCTCATTCTCACTCAAAATTGTTGATTTGGAAGTATAATTTGGCAAAGAAGAATCTGGCCAATTTTCCTGTTGAACCCAGTTTCCAAAAATAAAAGCCATGGCCTCAACAACATTCCCAATATCATAAGAATTTAAAACTGGGTTCTAAAAATTGTCATCGAATTTCAAATTTTGTGAAAACAAGAGAACTTTATTCAGTTCACCTCTCAATTAGTCCTGATGGTGTAAACATGGTGCTAAGAATGGAAGGCACCATACTGCAAAATGCAGTGACACAGCAAGGTGCCCATGTAGGCTGCAGCTCACTGGGCATTGGCAGGTTACGAGTATGCAAATGCCCCCACCATTGAGATAGCCAACCATATATTTGCCCAGTTTGCCATATAAGTATTATTTTCTTTTTGCCTTGACATTAAAAAAGACTGGAATGTACTACATAAGTATATTGGGATGCACTACAAAAGTATTTTGGAAAGTAAATAATTTTTTAAAATACGCACTTAGAAGTGCATATGTAAGCCTAGGCAACAAAGCGAGACCCTTTCAAAAAACAAAAAAAATTTGCCAGGTGTGGTAGCGTGCACCTGTAATCCCAGCTACTTGGGAGGCTAAGGCAGGAAGATTGCTTGAGCCCAGGAGACAAAGGCTGCAGTGAGCTACAAACATGCCACTGCACTCCAGGCTAGGTGACAGAGTGAGACTCTGTTACCGAAAACAAACAAAAAAAGAAGTGTATATGTTTTGAATAGCTGTCTTCCATTATAAAATGAAGAAAAAGAATATTGCTTCCAGTTTTAAGGGTGACGTTTCTCTTACACACTGTAGTACAAAATCCACATCCTGCCACTGACATTTCATACCAGAGTTTCAATTCCATACCAAAGGAGTAATTTATTACAGAAGAAAAATTTTAGGTCAGGTGCAGTGGCTCATGCCTGTAATGCTAGCACTTTGGGAGGCTGAGGTGGGCAGATCACTTGAGGTCAGGCATTTGAAAACAGCCTAGTTAACAAGGTGAAATTTCATCTCTACTAAAAATATCAAAATTAGAGGGCCATGGTGGCACATGCTTGTAATCCCAGCTACTCAGGAGGCTGAGGCACAAGAATCACTTGAACCTGGGAGGCAGAGGTTGCAGTGAGCTGAGATCCCACCATTGCACTTTGCCTTGAGCAACAGAGCAAGACTCCATCTCAAAAAAAAAAGAAAAAGAAGAAAAAGAAAAATTTTATGATTAAGTATTGCTGTTTTTAATTTAGAATCTCCAACATTAGAACACAAACAGTACAACATGTCAACATGTTTTTATTTTTACATAATTTAATAAATATACACAACGTGATAATATCTCTACAATGTTTTTACACCTGACTCTTTTCAAAAAGTATTTTATAAACGAAGTAACTGGCTCAGAAAAGAAACTTGCCTCCAAGTTAGCAAAGCTGGTAAATAAGGAATCAAGAAATTGAAAACAGGTCTGTTTGATTCCAGAGGGTGTAACTTAAACCAATGCACACTGTAATGACTCCAATTTGACCAGAAGATCAAAGCTGGAGGGGAAAAAAGGTACCTTAAAGTTAATGACTAAATTTTTGTAAAGCTTATACTTTTAGTATAGCTAAATAACAATGAAAATATGTGGAAAATACAGGCCAAAGCTTGGTCTGCAGGTATACAGAGTATTATTACACTTCTTGAAAAGATGAACTAAAACTTACTCGTGGAGTGGGTGACAAGCTCTGAACAACGAACACTACGGGGTTTCCTGCATTCTTAATGGCCTCGACGGCTTCGCTATGTGAGGCATTCTGCAAATCTACTCCAGACACCTGAAACACAGAAGCAACTTAGCTCAATTAGAACAGCACTAGAGGCGGGCGCGGTGGCTCAAGCCTGTAATCCCAGCACTTTGGGAGGCCGAGGTGGGCGGGTCACGAGGTCAAGAGATCAAGACCATCCTGGCCAACATGGTGAAACCCCGTCTCTACTAAAAATACCAAAAAAATTAGCTGGGCATGGTGGCATGCGCCTGTAGTCCCAGCTACCCGGCAGGCTGAGGCAGGAGAATTGTTTGAACCTGGGAGGCGGAGCTTGCAGTAAGCTGAGATCATGCCACTGCACTCCAGCCTGGTGACAGAGCAAGACTCTATCTCAAAAAACAAAACAAAACCAAAAAAAAAAAAACCGCACTAGATATTGTGGATAGGTTAATTCAAAGTTCGTGTGTATTATCTAGTTATGAGAACAACCAGAGCCTAATGAGTAGACCACAGTCAAGACTGGCCCAGAAAAGCTTTGGTATTTTAGGAGAACATGTGTAAGGAAAGTAACATTTCACCTTCAGAAATGTAGATAAGACAAATATATTAATAAAAACGGCCCTGGTTAAATATAATTATTCTAAACAGGTAGCTCAGTCAGTAACAGAAGCTTAAGATGTCTGTCACCTCTGCCAGGAGTGCAGCACATAATTCCAAGTGGGACAAGGGAGGCTGGGATTATCTATGGACTTTTATCATCTCTCCATTAAGCTGAGAGGCATAATATTTTAAGCAAATCACCTGTTACCACAATTGAGTAGTTGAACATTTCTCAAATGATGTTTAAAAAGAAGTACCAAAAAAATTCACAAATTCCTCTACTAAAACTATTTCTGTGTTCAGTAAATTTAAGTAAGTGTAAACAGTTCCCTATTGCAGAAAATTTCAGAGAACCTAACTTGCTAACATGCCCATACATCTCCAAGAGCACTCTGTATTTCCAAAACATGTTTAACAGAATGAATTTTTCAAACCTATAATATCATACAGCCTTGGTAAATGCTGGGGTGGTCTATGGTCTCAACGGATAGTGACAATCTGGGAAGACTGCTTTGCTATCAGAGGACTGAGGAAACAGGAATGCAGGTGGAGAGGGATGCAGGATGTTTTTAAGATAGGAGGAAATATTACAGCGATATTGATACAGTGCAGAGAAAAAAATGGATGATAAAGGAGAGAGACATGACCACTGTAAGGACAATATCCTTGGATAATCAAGAGAGAATGATTTCTACTGCACAAATTAGAGAGACTGGCTTCAGATGGCAGCACAAATATAGTTCCTTTGCTGTTACAAAGGCAATTAGAAAAAAGATTTGGTGAGCACTGGAAGCAGGGGAAGTTCCCTTTAACTGCCTCTATTTTCTCAATGAAACCTGAAACTAGGACCTTAAACTGAGAGCAAGACAGAGGAAATAGGCATAAGGGGGTTGGCACAGTTACCTATTGTATTAGTCTGTTCTCACGCTGCTGTACAGAACAGCCTAAGAGTATGTAATTTATAAAGGAAAGAGGTTTAATTATCTCATGGTTCTGTATGGCTGAGGGGGCCTCAGGAAACTTACAGTCACAGTGGAAGGGGAAGCAAACCCTTGCTGCTTCACATGGCAGGAAGGAGAAGTGCCCAGCAAAGGGGGAAAAGTTCCTCATAAAATCATCAGATTGGCGGGGCGTGGTGGCTCATGCCTGTAATACCAGCACTTTGGAAGGCCAATGCAGGCGGATCATGAGGTCAGGAGTTTGAGATGAACCTGACCAACATGGTGAAACCCCATCTCTACTGAAAATACAAAAATTAGCCAGGCGTGGTGGCGCATGCCTGTACTATTGCACTCCAGACTGGGTGACAGAGAGAGACTCTGTTTCAAAATAAATAAATAAATAATATAAAATAAAATAATCAGATCTTGTGAGAACTCACTTCACTATCACAAGAACAGCAGAATGGGGGTAACCACCGCCATGATTCACTTACCTTCCACTGGGTCCCTCCCATGACATGTGGGCATTTGGGGAACTACAATTCAAGATGAGATTTGGTTGAGGACACAGCCAAATCATATCATTTATAAAGATAGGAGACTGAACCAGCTAGGAGAATATTAAAGGACAGCAGGGCAAAATTAAAGACCCGCTTGTGGGGGTGCTCACAAGCTTCTAATGAGACCAGACACCATGGCTGGTTATTTCTCTAGCCATGCCAGAGACCTGGAGTAAGCAGAGTTGCACTTAACTAGGATGTGGTTCTCCCAGACAAGTTCAGTGAAAGGAAAGAGGATCAAGAGTAGGAAGCACATGCAAGAGAGGAGTTGGAGCCACCAACCACTGAGCGTGAGCAGCTGAGGAGAGAGTGAGCACATGAGAAGCTGAGGACACGGATGTGTGTGCCTGTGGTATAATACGAAATGTCCTTGTTCTTGTCACAGAGTACCCTTAGAATTTCCTGAGTGATAAGAGTGTCTTTTGTTATGCATAATAGCCCCTTTCACATCTGAGTTTATGCTACTGAGGTGGCTTAGGGTAGAGCCCCTGGATAGCCTCCAGATGGGGCCAGTCACCAGAAAGACCAAAGAATCAGAGAACCCCCACACTTCTCCCACGATCTCCAAGAAGTGAAGGTGGGAGCTAGAGATGAAGCTCTGTAAAAACTCTTGAACAACAGGATTTGATGAGCTTCTGGGTTGTTGAACATGTGGACATGCTGGGAGGGTGGCAGGTGGTACGCCCAGAGTGTGGATATTCTGCGCCCTCCTCCCCATACTTTGCCCTATGCATCTCTTCATCTGGTTTTCCATTTATAACCTCTGTATAACCAGTAAATGTAAGTAAGTGTTTCTCTAAGCTGCCCTAGCAAATTAACAAAATGCAAGGGGAGGGATGTGGAAGCCCTGGTTTATAGCCAGTTGGTCAGAAGTATAGGTAACAACCTATTAACAGTGGCATCTGACATGGGGGCAGTCTTGTGGGATCAAGCTCTCAACCTGTGTGATCTGATGCTATATCCAAGTACACAGTGTCAGAATTGAATTAAATTATAAGACAGTTGGTGTCCACTGGGGATCTGACACTATCTCCAGGTACATAGTATCAGAATTGAACTGAATTATAAGACACCCAGTTGGTGTCCACTGGAGTATGGGGGGAAACCCCTACACATCTGGTCACATCTACTGTTCTGTTTTGAGTGTGAGGGTAAAGGGAAAAGGTTGGTAAGAATATGGAGAAACCAAAAAATAAAAATTAAAAAAATAATAATAATAAAGAATACAGAGAAACTTATACATTGCTGGTGTGAATGTAAAATAGTATAGTCAGCCACTCTGAAAAAGAGTTTGACAATTCTTTTCAAAAACTGGAATTAACATAAAACTCAGTAATTGCACTCTTGGGTATTTATCCTAGAGAAATGGAGACTTATTTTCACTCAGGAATTTGTATACAAATATTTAGAACAGATTTATTTGTAATAGCCAATAATTAAAAACTACCCAAGTGTCTTTCAATGGGTGAATGGTTAAACAAATTGATGCATCCACATCATGAAATGCCACTGTAATGGTTGGAATTTATGTGTCCTTCACAGTTCATATGTTGAAATTCTAACTTCTAAGGTGAAGGTATTAGGAGGTAGGCAGGGCCTTTATGAAATGATTAGGTTATGAGGGCTCAGCCCTCAAGAATGGGATTAGTGGCCTCATAAAAGAGACCCAAGATAGCTAGCTCATCCCTTTTACTATGTGAGGACACAGTGAGAAGGCGTCATCTGAGACCCAGAAAACAGGTCCTCACCAGACACCGAATCTGCCAATACCTTGATCTTGGAGTTCCCAGCTTCCCAGCCTCCAGAATTATAATGGAATTTCTATCTTTATGGTATTTTGTTTTGGCAGCCTGAATTTCCAAAGACAAATACTCAACTAAGAGGAACAAACTAGTTTTTTTTTGTAGAGAGAGGGTCTCACTCTGTTGCCCAAGCAAGTCTTGAACTCCTAGACTCAATCCACTCTCTTGCCTCTGCCTCCCAAAGTGTTGTGATAACAGGTGTGAGCCACCTCACCCAGCCGTAGGAATGAACTATTAATGCACACAATAAATTGAATTAACCTCAAGGAGATTATGCTAAGTAAAAAAAAAAAAAGGCAATCTCAAAAAGATACATAATGCATAATTGCATTTTGAGACAGTTGTGAAATAACATAATTGTAGACATTAAGAAATGGAATACTGGCTGTTAGAAGATAGGGATAGGAGAGAAAGGGAAGAGGATAACAGAAAGTGAAGAAGGTGCCTGCTTCTCCTTCTGCCATGATTGTAAGTTTCCTGAGGCCTCCCCAGCAATGTGGAACTGTGAGTCAATTAAACCTCTTTCCTTTATAAAATTACCCAGTCTTGAGTATTTCTTCAAAGCAGTGTGAGAAAGAACTAAAACAGAAGGGGAATGCAAGGGAGTTTTGTGGTGATGATACAGTTGAGTTTCTCAATTGTAGTGGTGCATATGCAAGGTTTTACATGTGATAAAATTGTATAGAGCTACAAACACATATGCAAATCAATGCATGCATAACTGGTAAAATCTGAATAAACTACAGATTGAGCCAATGTCAATTTCTTGGTGTTGCTATTGTGGTATAGTTGTACAAGATATTAAAATTGGAGGTGGCTGAGTGAACAGTACATGAGACTTCCCCTGTATACTTCTTTGTAATTTGCTATGAATTTATGATTTCAAAATACATTAAGAAAAAATATAATACAATAACAAATATTTAAAAATTAAGTTATAATAGATCAGTAAAAGTAAAAAGTGAATTCATCTCACTTATTTTCTAGATGATTATTAATTTGGATTAAAAAAACAAAATCCGGTTGTATGTTGCTTACAAAAAATACAACTTAAACTAAATGAAAAGAATAGTGGAAAAGGAGGAATGAAAAAAGCAAAGTACCGGCTGGGCACAGTGGTTCACACCTATAATCCCAGCACTCAGGTGGGCAGATCACCTGAGGTCAGGAGTTCAAGACCAGCCTGACCAACATGGTGAAACCCCATGTCTCTACTAAAAAATATAAAAATTAGCCGGGCATGGTGGTAGGCACCTGTAATCCCAATTAATTGGGAGGATGAGGCAAGAGAATAGCTTGAACCTGGAAGGCAAAGGTTGCAGTAAGCCAAGATCATGCCATTGCACTACAGCCTGGGCGACAGAGTGAGACTCGTTCTCAAAAAAAGAAAAAAAGCAAAGTATCATCTAAATTAATAACTAAATTAAAACAAGGTTACCAATATTAATAAAATAGAATTTAAGGCAAAAAGTAATGGGAATAAACAGGAAAACTACATAATGTCAAAAGCAAATCACCAACAACAAATCCACTAAATATATACAGCAAAACCAGCGGAATTACAAGGAATAACAAACAAATCCATAATCACAGTGGGAGATAAACTCTAACTGAAACTGAGGAAAAAGACCAAAAAAATTAGTAAGAATACAGGACTCCTTATTTGTTTATCTAACAGGCTATTTGGATGTCAAATAGGCATCCTAACCTAACATGTCTAAAAAATGTCTCCCCAAATCTGTTTCTCCCACAATCTTCCCCATCTCAGCAAACAGAAATTCCATCTTTGATTCCTCAAGCTGAAAATCTTTTGAATTATCTTTGCCACTTTTCTCTTTTGCATTCATTCTGTTAGTTAAGTCCTATTATTCTACTTGCAAAATATACTACAACCTGACTGCTTCCCTCCTGGTCCAGACCTCCATTCTTTCTCTCCTAAGTGACTGCAACAGCCTTCCAGCTGAGGCCCCTGCTTCCAACCCAGCCCCAGAAGCCAGAATACTCCTTTGAAACAATACATACTTACATGCTCATAATTCGCCAGTGACTCTCCACTGTATTCAGAGCAGAAGACCTTCCAGAGCTTTTAGGCTCCCCATGATGTGGCTTCTCATCACTCCTCTGCCCTGTTCTCTTACCCCTTCTGGCTTGTTCATGCTATGCTATTATTGCTGGACTTCCTGCTGCTCCTTGAACACATCCAGACAAGCTCCTATCTCAGAGCTTTTGCATGTTTTTCTTCCTCCATATACCCATACAGCTCACTCTCATTTCCTATATTTGTCCCAATATCATCTTCCATAATGAAGCCATTAAAATTGCAACTATTGCTTTCACCACCCCCAAACCCCTACACTCCTTATTCTCCTCCACTGCTTTATTTTGTTCCCTAGCTACTTATTACAACCTGACATTCTACATATATTTATTTATTTTATTGTCTATTCCCCACTCCCACTATCATGTAAACACCATCAGGTAAGGGACTTTTGGTCATTTTCTTCATTGCCATATTAGCAGTATGTTTGAAAATGATTTTAAACATTGCACAGCACAAACATATCAGGTGCAAACCATGGATCCTCCCCCTCCCCCAATGGAGTCTTACACCTTCTAGGGTCAACTTCTTTCTCTAAACAAGAATATATATCCTACCGACACACAATTATAAAATTTAGAGCTTCAGGAAAAAAATTTAGAGCTTGTTAAAGACTGTGGGAGAAGCATAATGCCTACCATCTGCTCTGTTCTATATAGAGCCCTTTGTTAGTGTTTTTTTTCGATCAGCTGAAGTTTTTCTTTTATCATTTTGTTTGTTTACCCCCACCCCCACTCACTTGAGAAACTCATAAATTGTGCATACAATGTACAAACTAAGGCATATAAATAGAGCACACCAACTGTACACACATGCTCCCCAGCACACAAAGAAAAGTCTTCTGGCTAAATGATTATTTCACTGTCTTGCAGTATGTTTCCCATAAAAACAGTACTTTAACATTTACCTCAAGTATTTTATCTCCAGTTTTAAGTGCGTTTGTCTTCCCTGCTGGACTGTCTTCTAAAACTTGCTTGATAAATATACCTTTAAGTTCCTCTCCATTCTTTAGACGTTTTATAACCGTTTGTCCACCAACAATACTGATCCCAAGAGACACATTGGGTTCTCTAAAAATCTCAACACTATATAAAGGAAAAAAAAAAAAAAATTCACTCATTAACAAGTTAATTTAAACTCTTGGATTGTAACTATTCCATTTGTATCATACCGTTATGACTCACATTTTATATAAATTTTCTAAATATATTTTTACAAATGTTATACAAATGATACGTAGTTCCAACATTGTAAGATGTTATCAATAATTCATAACATGTGAAAGTTTCAGTTCTGAAAAGCATAGATTTCTAAAACAATAAACATAACTCTTAATATTCAGTAAAGATTTAGCTAAGCCCTAATGTTCCCATCTCCTATCACAATATGTTTTCTGTGATTAGTCTTTTTCATTTACATCCATAACATTAGCAAAGATGGACTGAAGAAAAAACAAATGGGCAAAAAAAAAAAAAAGAAAAAAAATTAAGAAAGCTACATATGTCATTTCAGCAAAAAGTACAGACTTTCAGAATAAAGTAAATTTGCCACTGAGTGGCTCATGGCCCAAATGGCTTTTCCCAATTAGCAGGTTTAACTCTGTGGTTCTTCAATCAGAATTTTACTTGCTCCTAAGGCCAGAAGGTTTTGATTTCTTTCTACCTCCATGTCATTATTTAAAAGAAAGTTTGAAATAAAAACTGCCCCCCTCAAAATATTATAAATTTTGGACTGCAGCCAATAATCAACTCATTAAAAAATTAACTCAGAAAACAACTCTTACATTTTTAAAGACAAATTCAGATTTCAATTACAAGAAAAGAACCAGTTTGGATGGAGGTGGCGGAATTAATAATGGATACTGAATAGAGAGAACAGCTAAAGGAAGACTTTCATCATCTTAAAGTACAGCCCTGGCAAGGACTTGAGACTACGGGGACTAGTAAGTACTTAAAACTTCCCCCATATCCAAGGGAAGATGGGTTTTCAACACATTTTGTTAGCACAGACATGGACTCTTCACCAGGGAGAAAGGTAGGGATAAACTGATACATACTACAAGCCTCAACTACTATTATTGTTGTTTACCAAAAAAGGAAGCTTTACTGCATTCAAGGCAGTTTTACCTGACTTGCTTAATGACACAGTGATAAACTATACCTGTAGATGGACATTTCTAAACTGCTTTCTCTGAAAGAGTATCAAAGATATTCCTAATATTGGTTACAGTTGTTTTGTTTCGTTAAAAATCTCTAGATAAGACAAAATGAACCTAAAATGTAGGCCAGCTAACAGGTGAATTATTGAATTTCTCAATCATTACAGTATGACTAAACGATATTCTAAAAAGTTAAAGGAAAGAGTAACTGATTGTGCTCCTATTGAGAAAGACAATAATTTCATCCACATACATTCTTGGTGGACCCCAATGGCTAAAATTTGGAGTTTCTTCTCCTTCGCCTTCTTCTCTCTCAGGTAATTCACTAAACAGGGAGAAAGAAAAAAATACAATTTTAAGGCATATTAGTTATTAAAGGTCCTTGGAAAGTTTTGAAATTACAAAATCTATAGTCAAATGAATCTCAAGTTTTAAGTTTGTAAAATATTTACATTAATAAATATACAAAGCAAAAATATATTGCTTTAATATTCAACTCAAGAAATCCACACTCAGCATAAGAAAATCACAGAATTATCATAAACACTTTTATTGGTGACACTCTAGATGCTAAGTTTGTGTTTGATTTGTACAATTTCAAATTCGTTTCTCTATCAATATGTAAAACGTTATAAAATGTATTCCTTAAAATTTGGTATTGTTGGCTGGACGTGGTGGCTCACACCTGTATGAGGGGTGAGCCACTGCACCCAGCCAAGAATATCAAAGGGAGGCCAAGGCAGGTGGATCACAAGGTCAGGAGATCGAGACCATCCTGGCTAGCATGGTGAAACCCCATCTCTACCAAACATACAAAAAATTAGCCGGGCATGGTGGCACACTCCTGTAGTCCCAGCTACTCAGGAGGCTAAGCCGGAGAACTGCTTGAACCCGGGAGGCAGAGGTTTCAGTGAGCCAAGATCATGCCAATGCACTCCAGCCTGGGAGACAGAGAGAGACTCTATCTCATTTAAAAAAAAAAAAAAAAAAAAAAACTTGGTGTTGTCTGAGCAGTTAAGACACAGAAATCGACATGTATCATATATATCAACATGAACAGGTCAACATGATCCCTCTTTCTAGCCCTAAATATTTCCTGTCATGTGTATCCCATGAACATTTTGTGTACTTATATGGAACTTTTCTGTTACTTGCATTATCTAATATTATCCTCACTGCCTTCCACCTACACCATCATATTTTCATCCATCAAGTTAAGTTAGAATAGAACTGCTGAACTGAACATGGTGAAACCCCGTCTCTACAAAAAAAACAGCTGTGTATGGTGGCACATGTTTGCAGTTCCAGCTACTTAGGAGGCTGAGGCAAGAGAACTGCTTGAGCCTGGGAGGTCAAGACTGCAGTAAGCCATGTTCGTGTCACTCCACTTCAGCCTGGGTGACAAAGCAACACCTGTCTCAAAAAACAAAAAACTGCTGAACTGGATAATGTAAAATGCTGAGTTACAGAGTAGTTACTTATAAGATTAACGCAATCTAATAACGAATAGACAGCGCTATGTATTATCTGGAAGAGAAATCAGGAGTCCTAAGCTCAAGTCTAACTGATACCATGAAATAGGTGTATGGCTTTGGACCACCAAATGAAATAGGTCTGATGTTATAAATTGCATTACTTCATACAAAAATGTAGGCACTGCTTCTTCCACTTCATTTGCATGAAAACCCTTGGCCAGGTGTGGTGGGCTCATGGCTGTAATCCCAGTGCTTTGGGAGGCTAAGGCAGGAAGATCACTTGAGCCTCGTGTTTGAGAGCAACCTGGACTCACTGGAACACAGTGAGACCCCATCTCTACAAAAATAAAAAAAAATTAGCTGGGCATGGTGGCACACCTGTAGTCCCAACTACTGGGGAGGCTGAGGGGGAGGTTCATTTGAGACCAGGAGTTCAAGGCTGCAATGAGCAATGATCACACTACTATTCTCCAGCCTGGGCAACAGAGCAAGACCTTGTCTCAAAACCAAAAGTCCCTCTAACCTATGAGATAAGCACAGCAGGTCCTATTATATTTTACACAGGAGGAACTGAAGCTCAGAGAAGGCTTAAGCATACTATACAACCTCACAACCTCTCCTTATGTATCCAAATCTGTTTTAGCCCTAAGTTTCTACACTACCATTTTTCTCTGAACTCTCAAGTAAGCCATATAAAGTCCAGCAAAACTCCACCTTCTTGGCCCTTTACACACTTACTGTCTAGGATAAAACCGTTGTAAGGCCGTGTGAAAAGGAGAAGGCTGAAAGGATCTAGACAAGCCAAATATCAGTTAAGAAATTAGGATCGTTACATATCATCCACTACCAGGTGTCTTTCTTACCTTAGCCAGTCTAATTTTTATGAGTAAAAGTATCATAGCATTCAGGGGAAAACAACTTGGCAGACACGTGCTGGTTACTTATCTAATGTCTTTTTCTTCCCTTCTTCCATACCAACATAACCCCTCTTTTATTCTAGGCGGCACTATGCCCAGCTTTGAAAAAAATATATTTTCTGGACTTTCTTTCAGCTAATGGGAACTGTGTGCCACAGTGCTGATCAGTGATATGGAACCAAAAGTCCCTGGATGAGACTTCCAGGAAAACTCATTAAAAGGAAGGAGAATCACCTGGCAGGAGCCTTTTGCTCTATGCCCTCCCCTTCTTCTTGCCTAGAATTCACAGATGATATTGGTGGTGAAACAATCATCTTCAAATCATACAGAAACAATGAGGAGTAAGGCCATACACTAAGGGTAGCAGAGCAGAAAGGATGAAGATATTTAAGACCCTGATGACAGCAGCACCACACCATCTTAAGACCACCTTCTTCAGGACTTTTCACATGAAAAAAATTTACACCTTTATTTGGTTAAGCCAGACTTGATGGGGTTTCTAAGTATGTAATTGTAATCCCTGAATAATTCATCCACAATTCCACCAATTTAAGTAAACAGTTTTCACTTTAGCCTGTCACATTCTTGCTTTTTGCAACTATATTATCATAACTGTAATCATAGCACAAACTTTCCTACTGTGATGATCCTATGTAATAGTAACAAGGATTAAGTAAGACATTAATTGAGGCTCAACCAATATTCATTTCCTCTATAAGTTTTTTAACTTGAACTTATGACAAAAATCTACCCACATAGTATCATAATCTTCACCATTTTTTATTTAATAGTACCTTAAAAGGCCATTGTATTGGTGCAATTTATCTGCTATCTCAATATATGATGCACTTAGATTGTGTATTAGTGCATTTTCACACTGCTATAAAGATACTACCTGAGAGTGGGTAATTTACAAAGAAAAGAGGTTTAATTGACCCACAGTTTCACATGGCTGGAAACTTCAGGAAACTTACAAACATGGCAGAAGGTAAGGGGAAGGAAGGTACACATGGCAGCAGGAGAGAGAGAGTGCACAGGGGAAACTGCCACTTTTAAATAATCAGATCTCATGACAATTCCCTCATTATCATGAGAACAACAGGGGAAAACTGCTCCCATGATCCAATCACCTCCCACCAGGTCCCTCCCCTGACACATGGGAAATACAATTTGAGATGAGATTTGGGTGAGTACACAGAGCCAAACCATATCATCCCATCCTGGCCCCTTCCAACTCTTGTGTCCTTTTCACATTTTAAAACCAATCATGCCTTCCCAACAGTCTCCCAAAATCTTAACTCATTTCAGCATTAGCCTAAAAGTCCAAGTCCAAAGTCTCATCTCAGACAAGGCAAGTCCCTTCCACCTAGAAGCCTGTAAAATCAAAAACAAGTTAGTTGTTTCCAAGATACAATGAGGGTACAGGCATTGGGTAGATGTTTTCATTCCTATTATTCTCCAAATAGGAGAAATTGGTCAAAACAAAGGGAACAGAGGCCCCACATAAGTCCAAAACCTGGTGGGGCAGTCATTAAATTTTTTTTTTTTTTTTTTAAGAATAAAAAGAATAAAAGAGAGAAAGAAAGAGGAAGAGATTTTAGAAAAAAAGAGAAAAGGAGAAAGAAAGAAACAGCAAAAGGAAGAAAAAAA
>PVKP010039198.1:0-20317 GCA_004027715.1 Plecturocebus donacophilus
TGGCCAAGGTGGGTGGATTGTGTGAGCTCAGGAATTTGAGACCACCCTAGGCAACATGGTGAAACCCCATCTCTACAAAAAAATACAAAAAATCTGCCCAATGTGGTGGAGTGTGCCTGTAATCTCAGCTGCTTGGAAGCTGAGGAAGGAGGATCCCTTGCACCCAGGAGGTAGGGGCTGCAGTAAAGTGAGATTGTGCCACTGTACTCTAACCTGAGTGACAAAGTGAGACCCTGCCTCAAAAAAAAAAAAAAAAAAAAAGCTAATCTTAGATCAGCTCTTTAATAAAGAGAATTTTAAAATGCACGTTCCACAACTAATTACATGGGGCCTTATAAATACCATGACCTCACGAGGACATTAAGGGAAAAGTTTATGGGCCAATATTACTGATGATTCTAAATGAAAAAATCCTAAGCAAAATATTAACAAAGTAAATCTAGCTATATTAAAAGAAACATTGTCATACATATAAATGATATGTAGAAATATAAAGTAGGTAAACAGGACAGGGATTGCCATGAGGGTAGGCTTCACTAAGAAGCTAACATACGAGAGACCTAAAGGAGATAAGCATATCATACAAGTATCGGGAGGAGCATTTCAGAAGGAGGGAAGAACAAGTACAAAAAGCCTGCGATGGGAATTTGTATGACATCTTTAAAGAGCAGCAAGAAGGCCATTATGACTACAGTGGACTCAGCAAAGGGGAAAATGGTAGAAGTTAAAGATATTACAAGGAGCTTGATCAATGCAGACTTATGCAGACATTATAAAGACGAGCTGTTATGCTGAGTGAATGTAGAGCTACAGGAGGGTTTTTTGTAGGAATGACTTATGTTTTAAAAGGATCATTTAACTGCTGTGCCGGGAGTAGACTACAGGGGGCAAGTAGCAAGACCAGTTAGTTACAAGTCTATTGCAGAAGGGTACAAGGAGGAATCTTTTGGAAATGAAAGGTAAGTTATTTCAAGATGGTGGTTTCATGGGGGTATACCACTGTCAAAGCATATCAGATCCTATCCTTTATACTAGTGGTTCTCAAATGAGGGCAGTTTGCCTCCTGAGAGACATATGATAATGTTGGAGACATCTCTGCTGTCACAACTAGGCAGGGACACTACTGGCATATAATGGGTAGAAGCCAAGGATGCTGCTAAACATCCCACAGTGCAAGTACAGTCCCCCACAGCAAATAATTATCCAGCCCAAAATGTTAACAGTGCTGAGGCTGAAAAAACATGCTTTAACTGAATGTGGTTGTACATAAACTATATCCCAAAATAATCGACTTTTTAAAAAGTCTACTGCAGAAATCTAGATCGTTGCTTGGGTTGAGATGAGAGGTGATAAGAAGTAGTAGATAAAGCCAACGGAATATCCTCACAGTTGGATATGTGGTGTAAGGGAACTAAAGTAGAAAAAAGGTCACTTCAACTGGAAGATGTTGCCACCAAAAGATCGTTTTTAACCTACTTTCTTATATCTTATGTTCCAAACATCTTTTATTTTTCAAACTATCAAGCACTTTTGTAGCTGATATATAAACTACCGAAATACCAGTCTCAAGCTGTTTAGTTTCCAAATATTCAAGATAAGGGCTATCTACAGTAATTTCACCTGGGAGAAGAGGATGGGTATATGAGTTAGGACTGGCCCAAGGACTACGGTAACATCTATACCTCTGTACCTTCTCCACCAGGATCCGGTCTGTCTCTTGCACGCTGGTATCAGGCACTTGCTTGTCCAAGTAACCGACTGGATAGAGTGAGTCTCCCTGGCCACTGCCGCGGTCACTTCGACCCCTAAAAAACCAAACCAAGAACCTAAAGCTGCAATCTCCGACACTTCATATACCACATTTCCTGATCTACCAATCATAGGAATAAAGATACTCGGATGCACCTACTCAGATTAGACCAAGCTCCCTCGTGTGTTCCTCAGTCCCTTATCAGGACTGATGTAAACATTCTTTGGGCAGAGAAACCTCCACGGCAGAAAAACCGATACCTCCCCAGGTGATGTCTGTATGCCACCCATCTTTTTCAGAGTTATGTCTGAGGGCTCGGGTCTCATTACTCTGGTGGTGTTCTGGGATGAAGAGTGATGTACACTTGCCCAAGTGCCTCACCTGCTGCCTCCTCCAGGCCCGCTTAGTTCAATGGCCCACTTGAAGCGCCGGCCTCGGTTAGCCACCAGGCCCCCCTGGGCCGTCATGGCAACAGCTGCGTCCTATACCGCCCCAATGCTTCTCACTCAAAAGCGTACTCCGCAGCAGGCTCACCTGCGTTCTCTCCTTTGTCTCACTCCGTAAATGCACTTCCGGCGCGTGAATAAGACGTCATTTCCGCCCCTGAAATTGGTGGTGTTGCAAGTTGTGGAGTCCGTGTTTGGATTGAGAAACGCAGGGAGGAGAGTAAAGCAGGCAAGATTTAGAGCTTCCTAAAGCCATTTTCACGCGCTACTTTTTGAATATGCGTGTTATGTTTTCCCTGACCTCTGAGGTGCGCTTTATGGGGCCGAAGGAAAGCCTATACTGACTCAGCGTTAAGAATTGGTGGGCGGATCACCGGAGGTCAGGAGTTCGAGACCTGTTTGGCCTACATGGTGAAACCCCATCTCTAGTAAAAATGTAAAACATTAGCCAGGCGTGGTGGCGGGCGCCTGTAATCCCAGCTACTCAGGAGGCTGAGGCAGGAGAATCGCTGGAACTCGGGAGGCGGAGGTTGCAGTGAGATGAGACCACGCCATTTCGCTCCAGCCTGGGCAACAGGAGCTAAACTCCGTCTCAGGGGAAAAAAAAAAAAAAAGGCAGCAGCAGCCAAGAAAAGCTTCTTAACCTCCTACGCGCTCCCTGGAAGGAAAGATTCAAATCCTGTGTTTAAATCCTAGTTTGACCTTGAACGAGTTACTTAGTTTCTGAGTATTCAATGTCCACTGTGTCCCAGGAGTTTTGTGTTCATTTCACTTGCAGTCCTAACCCAATCTGCACAAAGGCAAGGAGACATAATGAGCATGGAAAAGAACATGGGCTGCGTATTCAGAGAGCCTGCGTTTGTTATTGTTTGTTTTGGTTTTGTTTTTTGAGACAGGGTTTCACTCTGTTGCCGAGGCTGTCTTGCAGTGGCGCTATCACGGCTCATGAGCCTGGACTTCGGAGCTCAAGTGATCTTCCCACTTCCCACGTGAGCGTTCCGAGGAGCTAGGACCACAGGACGCGACACCACGCCCAACCTTTTATTTTATTATTATTATTTTTTGAGACAGGGTTTTGCTCTGTTGCCCAGGCTGCTCTCAAACTCTTGGTCTCAAGTGATCCTCCCGCTTGGCCTCCCAGAATGTTGAGATTACCGGCGTGAGCCACTACACCCAGCAGATGGCCTCCTCTTGAATCCTGGTTTCACCACTTAATAATTGTATGACCTCGGGCAAGTTAAGTCAATTATGTTTCAGCCTCTTCATGTAAAAGTTGGATATCTACCTACTTCCAAAGCTTGTGAGATTAGTGCCCAACACATATATGGTGTTGTTAATAATGTGTCACACCATTACCAAATCATTCACACCACCGATGGTTTTTAATGACGTGTCATTAAATAATGTATGTCATTCTTTGAAGTGATTGGGTTTTGTATTGAATAGTATACCATTTTCATAATTTAACCTATTATTGGACATTTCAGTTGTTTCCTGATTTCCTTCCTTTTATATGTATACAGTGTTGCTGTAAACATATCTGTATGTCTTTTCTTATTTCCTTAAGTGGTAGTCCTAGAAGTGGAATTGGAATTGCTGGATCAAAGAATATGCATGTTTTCAAAGAATTTTCATTTTAAATGCCCAGCAGGGGCCAGGCGTGGTTGTTCACACCTGTCATCCCAGAACTTCGGGAGGCTGAGGCGGGAGGATTGATTTAGCTCAGGAGTTCAAGACCAGCCTGGGCAACATAGTGAGACCTCGTCTCTGCAAACAACAACAACAAAAATTAAAATGCCCACTAGG
Organism: Plecturocebus donacophilus; assembly: GCA_004027715.1. Lineage (NCBI taxonomy): Eukaryota > Metazoa > Chordata > Mammalia > Primates > Pitheciidae > Plecturocebus > Plecturocebus donacophilus. Next base: position 4,003 of record PVKP010039198.1, read on the forward strand.
AAAATTGGCACCATTTACATTTCATAGTCTTTATAATTTTTTTAAATTGTGAGTCTAAAATGGTACTGTGTTTTTGTTAATTTGTATTTCTTTGACTCCAAGTTAATTGATAGGGCTGTAGTTGGGGGGAGGGAGATGCTTCCTTGGCCAACTAAAATGTTGGGACTCTTGACGATGGTGATGTAGAGAGGCTGAAGATTTCCACCTCCACTTTGTTTTCTGATTTTAAAAATATGTGTTCATAGCAGACTGCTTAAACAAGGCAGAAATGGAAGTCTTTTGCCCCTCCAGTCCTTCTTAAAATGTGTATCTATCTGATTGTAGGAAGACCTAACTTATAGATTGCATTTTTGTTCCTTTCTACTTTTTGCCTTTACCATGTTCTCTCTGATGAGCCTTATATTCATCTCAAGCTTCTGATCCTATTGGACATTCTTCTTTGTTGCATTATATTCTTTATAATAGCACTTACCACATTGCATTTTGTTTGTTAACGTCCCCTGAGCACTTATTTCTACCCCTCTATAGGCAACCCCAAATCCCTTGAGGTCCGAAGCTATATTTTATCCTTGAGCCTGTTTCATAGAACATAGAAAGTATTAAATAAATGTTTAGTGAATGTGAGTAGATGAAATTGAAAGTAAACACCAAAATGTGAATGTACTACTATAACTACACTTATGTAAAATAAAACATAAAAAGGGATATACTTTGTACTGGGGCAATGATTTTCATGCAATTTTGTCTTAATTTTCAAGATACTCTTATTCCACTTTTTTTTTTTTTTTTTGAGACTCACTCTGTCACCCAGGCCGGAATGCAGTGACATGATCGGGGCTCACTGCAACTTCAGCCTCCCAGGTTCAAGCAGTTTTCCTGTCTCAGCCTCCTGAGTAGCTGTAATTACAGGTGCCCGGCACCATGCCCTGCTAATTTTTCTATTTTTAGTGGAGATAGGGTTTCACCATGTTCCAGGCTGGTCTCAAACTCCTGACCTCAGGTGATCCACCCACTTCAGCCTCCCAAAGTGCTAGGATTACAGGCATGAGCCACCACACCTGGCCTTTTTATTGTTTTAATAAATTTTTTTAACTTACTACTTGTTTGATACAGGGTCTCACTATGTTGCCCAGGCTTGTCTTGAACTCGTGGGCTTAAGTAGTCCTCCTACCTTGGCCTCCCAAAGTGCTGGGATTACAGGCATGAGCCCACACCTGGCCCCTGCTTTAATAAGTTTTAAATGAACATTTTTCATTAAGTTTATCATTGGAATCATATATTCTTTCTACTTAAATACTCCCCTACTTGCTATAAAAATTAGTAAACTATAACCTAAATTAAAGTTGCTTTGAGCTGGGCCCAGTGGCTCAGGCCTGTAATCCCAGCACTTTAGAAGGCCAAGGTGGGTGGATCACGAGGTCAGGAGTTCAAGACCAGGCTGGCCAAGATGGTGGAACCCCCGTCTCTACTAAAAAATACAAAAAATTGGGCTTGGTGGTGGGCACCTGTAATCCCAGCTACTTGGGAGACTGAGGCACAGAATTGCTTGAACCCGGGGGGGTGGAGGTTGCAGTGAGCCAAGATAGTGCCACTGCACCCTAGCCTAGGTGACAGAGCAAGATTCTGTCTCAAAAATAAATAAATAAGTTGCTTTGGCCTTAGTGGGGTACTCTGGATCATTCATTTCTTTATCCTAGGAATCCTCATGGTATAATTTGTGAAACTCTGTTTCAAAAAATGAAACATCAGGACCAGGCTGAGGATGGTTGGAAGATTAAATAAATTTGAGAAATTCTACATATTATATTCTGCACACACACCCAAGAGATGCTTAGTGCTATTAATATAACATATGAAAATAACAAGAAATGGTTTAGTAAAGAATTTCCTTTTCTTCTTTCCCAATCTACTTGAGTAAGGAACCTGGTTTTTTTTTGTTTTTTGTTTTTTGTTTTTTCTTAATACATTTGTTAACATCCAATAGAATCAGTGTTCCACAGAATACAGTGAGGGCAACTGCTCTATATTCATGCTAGAATTTTTCAGGAGAAAGATGAAGGTTTTGCCTATAAAGCTTTGCTTGTCATTTTTAAAATATTCAAAGATCATTAGAAATAATAGGTTATTTATGGAAATGGAGCTTTGAGTTGAAATTAAAGTTTTAAAGATTCAAGTTTTTGCACAAATTTTGTTTTGCAAGGAAAAGAAAACTAGTATAAGATTTTCCGGGCCTGGTGTGGTGGCTCACACCTGTAATCCTTGTGCTTTGGAAGGCTAAGGTGGGCAGATCACTTGAGCCCAGGAGTTTGATATCACCCTGAGCAATATAGCAAAACCCTGTCTCTACAAAAAATAGAAAAAGTAGCCAGGCATGCTGGCTTGCATCTGTAGTCCCAGCTACTTGGGAGGCTTAGGTGGGAGAATCACTGGAGCACAGGAGGTCAAGGCTGCAGTGAGCTGAGATCTTGCAGCTGCACTCCAGCCTGAGAAACCTGGATTCTAATCCTGACTCCAGATGAACTACATGATTCACTTTGAATTAGGGTCTCTTGACTTTAATTTCTTCATCTGTAAAACAAGGGATTTATACTAGATGATTTCTAAGGGTGCCTTCTAGTTCTAAAGTGTATCATACTGGTTTTTAAAAAAAAACGTATAATGCATACTATTATTTCCATGCATATACACCTGGAAAAAAAGACTCATAATAGACGCATAAAGGAGTAACGGGATTTCAGATAATTTCTTTAAATTCTGCCTTACTATAGTTTTCGTTGGTCTCAGCATTGTGCAGATATTACTTTTGTAGTTAGAACAACATAAATATTATTAATTATAACATGACATGATTCTAAACCCAGAAGTGTAATGGTTCTCTGCTGTGGATACATAAGAGAATCAACTTGAGAGCTCTTAAAAATATTGATGCCTGCCGGGCGCAGTGGCTCACTCCGGTAATTCCAGCTCTTTGGGAAGCTGAAGAGGGTAGATCACCTGAGGTCAGGAGTTTGAAACCAGCCTGACCAACATAGAGAAACCCCATCTCTACTAAAAATACAAAATTAGCCGGGCACAGTGGTGCATGCCTGTAATCCCAGCTACTTGGGAGGCTGAGGGAGAATTGCTTGAACCCGGGAGGTGGAGGTTGCAGTAAGCCAAGATCACGCCATTGCACTCCAGCCTGGGCAACAAGAGCAAAACTCCATCTTCCCCCTTCCCTCCCCCCAAAAAAAATTGATGCCTGGACCACACCTTTAGTGATTCTGATTCATTTGCTTTGGATGAGGCCTGGGCATCAGTGTTTCCTATGGCTCTCAAGGTGATTCTGCTATGCAGTGAGGATTGAGAACAGCTAATCTAGAGCATTTGTTGCTCTAAAATAACAAGGTTTGAATTTACACAACATAATCTAAGCAGACAATCAGATTTTAAGAACCTTCCTGTGGCCAGGCATGGTGGCTCATGGCTGTAATCCCAGCACCTTGGGAGGCCAAGGCGGGCAGATCACGAGGTCAGGAGATCAAGACCATCGTGGCCAACGCGGTGAACCCCGTCTATACTAAAATACAGAAAAATTTGCCCGGCATGTGGCATGCGCTTGTAGTTCCAGCTACCCAGAGGCTGAGGTGGGGAACTGCTTGAACCCAGGAGGCGGAGGTTGCAGTGAGCCGAGATGGCACGACTGCACTCCAGCCTGGCAACAGAGCAAGACTCTGTCTCCACCAAAAAAAAAAAAAAAAAGAACCTTCTTATATGCATCCCACTGGACTAAACCTGAATTGGAAAGTGATGGAATGTTGAAGTCACAAAATAAATATTAAAACTTTCCTTACTTTGTGCCTTTGAGAAAATATTATTTTAACTAAAGAAAGTATAAAAAAGCAAACCACAGTTCTGTAACTCACATGAGTTACCTTGTTTGACTTTTTATAATTTGTGCCACCTACACAATTTTTGTGTTTTTGTATTTCATCCTTTACCTCTTTCTAAGAGCCAAAGAAGCTATTTCATGCCATTCTTCTCTGAACAGTTGTATTTGGATTGAAACTAAACAAGAAAATTTTCTATTCAAACAACTAGATTTGCAAGAATGGATCCCTCTGGGCGGTAGAGTGGAGGGTAGGGGTGGTGCAGCTTTTATAGATATGTCTTAAGTTTTTGGCCTGTACCATTTCACAATGTCTATATAATAATTCTGTTTGGCCGTCCTTCCTGGGACAACCAGTTTGCCCAGTGTGCTCTAAAAGCTCCTAAGATCCTTCGCAGCTTCAGAAAAAATCAGCTTCCACTGCAAATCCCAGTTACTTGTCTTATTTTAACACTATTATCATTACCTTCTAAAAAAGACCACTTTAAAAGTATTTCATTCATGACACAATTTACTCATCAGTTGTGTGATCTAAAGAAGAAACTTTTTTTAATCCATTTGAATGTTTGCATTTCAAACCTTTTTAGTGAAAAAATATTTTTTGTAAGATCTTGCTAGTTACTGTTGGGGTACCACATCATTTCTACACAGATATATTTTTTTTCAATTTCTGTTTCATGGCTCTGCAGTGTCATGAAATGCCCTTGTCAGCAGTGACATAAACTAGTACTGTGGTGCTGGGAGATGTTAGTAATACCATTCTTCCTTAGCAGTTACCTTTCCTTCATTTCAGGAGGCCTATTGTCCAGTTCACATTTTAACAAGTTCCCATTATAGCAGCTTCCCTCTAGCACTTGCTTAGGAAGTTGGAAGGGTTGCCATTCCCACAGATCTCATTAATGGATAAAAATGACAACCATAGCATGAGTCATAATGATACATTACTAATGGCCTAACAGGTCTCTCCAAGCTTAGTTACTCTGGATTCATTTTGGTGATTAATTTCAGCTATCATGAAAGTTGGCTATATTGTCTCTGTATCAAGTAACTGAACCACCAATAAAGGCTCTTTGGGGCATTTTTTCCTATGTGAATTTTAAAAGGCTTCAATCAGTTTAGATATAATGCATTGTTTTGTAACCTGAGTTTTTTGTTTTTGTTTATTTTATTTATTTGTTTTTTTTGAAACAGAGTTTTGCTCTTGTTGCTCAGGCTGGAGTGCAGTGGCGCGATCTGGGCTCACTGCAACCTCCACCTCCCAGGTTAAAGTGATTCTCCTGCTTCAGCCTCCTGAGTAGCTGGGATTACAGGCATGTGCCACCATGCCTGGCTAATTTTTTGTATTTTTAGTAGAAACAGGGTTTTACATGGTAGCCAGGCTGGTCTTGAACTCCTGACCTTAGGTGATCCACCTGCCTCAGCCTCCCAAAGTGCTGGGATTACAGGCATGAGCCACCACACCCAGTCATAACCTGTGTCTTTTAAAGGAGGATTGTTATGGATGGATTGTGTCCTACCAGAAATCATATGGGATGATCCTAATCCTCTATGTAATGGTATTTAGAGATAGAGCCTTTGGGAGGTAATTAGAGTTAAATGAGGTAATGTGGGTGGATTTCTCATGATAGCATTGCCCTTATAAGACACCTAAGAGCTGTCTACCACCTCCCTACCTTCATCCCTACTCCTACCATGTGAGAACACAGGGAGAAAGTGACCATCTGCAAGCCAGGAAGGAAGCCCTAACCAGGGAACTGAACCTTGATTTGTTAGCAACTGGGCCACACAGCAGGAGATGAGCAGCAGGCCAGGGAGCATTACTGCCTGAGCTCTGCCTCCTGTGACATCAAGGGAGACATTAGATTCCCTTAGGAGCTCGAACCCTATTATGAACTGAGCATGCGAGGGATCTAGGTTGCATGTTCCTTATGTCTTAATGCCTGATGATCTGAGATGAAACAGTTTCATCCTGAAACCACACCCCTGCCCAACTCTCATTTGTGGAAAAATTGTCTTCCATAAAATTGGTCCTTGGTGCCAAAAATGTTGGAGACCACTGGTTTAAAGCACCCAGTATTTTGTTATGGCAAATCATCAGAATAATACAAGGATGAAATGAAATCCAGAAGAGTTGGAGAACAATAGGTATATTTTGGTATTTGAAAGATAAATAAAACCATTCCTTAAAACATGTACATAAATGTAGAATTGTTTGATTTGCTTATATAAATAGGAATGTACTAAACACTGTCTATTGACTTACTTTTTTCACTTAATCTATTTTGAATATCTTCCATGTCTATCATGCAGATCTACCTTATTCTTTTACAAGGCTACAGAATGTAGATGTGAGATAATATAATTAGTCCCAAAATTACAGACGTTCAGGTTGTTCCCATTTTTCACCATTACACAAAATGTTGCTGTGAACATCCTTGGGTACTTGTCAACACATTTCTGTAGGAGAGTGATACAATTAGGATTGCTTCCCACAGTTTATACAGTTAAATTATTGATGTGTTCAAATAGCTCTCTAAAATATACTAATTTACAGTTCTAAGGGTTTACTAATTATTTCTATAGGCTTTCAGTGAATTGAATAATTTCCCCCCAAAATTCATATCCACCCAGAGTCTCAAATCTGATCTTTGGAATTAAGGTCTTTGCTGATCCATTGGTTAAGATGAGGTCATACTGGATTACAGTGAGTCCTAAATCTGATGACTAGCATCCTTATATGAAGAGAGGTCACACAGACACATAGGGTAGAAGGCCATGTGATGAATGGAGACAGAGATTGGAATGATGCGGGTATAAACCAAGGAAGCCAGGAAGAGGCAAAAGATTATTCACTGCAGCCTTCAGAGGGCGCACGGTCCTGTTCTGAAGGCTAGATTTTGGACTCCTTGCCTCCAGAATGGACAGAATATACTTTTGTTGGTTTAAGCTATTCAGTTTGTGATATTTTGTCACAGCAACCCTAAGAAACAAATACAACTGTTTCTAAAAGAGACTCCATTCAGATGTATTAAGGGTTAGCTTAAGGAGAAAATGATAACAATAAAATAATAACAAGTAAAATAATACTGCCATAATTGCAGAATTAAATCCTAAACTTTAAAACATTTACACGAAAAGTTGTACTTAATTTACTAATTGCAATGATTGGTTTCTTTAATAAAGTGATTTTTAAAAGTAACTTTAAAAGCAATATATTTATTATATAAATGAGAAATACAAATAGGCAACAAAGATGATAACCAACAAATCCTATCATGCCAAAAATACCTTTAATGAGCATTTTGATTTAGATGTTTCCAGACTTTAAAAATTAATATTTAGACTTAATACTGTATGCTGTTTTATAACATGCTAGTTCATGAAGAGCCATATTTTTACTTTTTAGAAAAGGCACAGGAAAAAGGATGAGTAAATTTTTATTTCAATTTTTAAAAATGTTTCTTGTAGCTCTGCCGGGTTTTCAGGCCTGTTGCTTTCATCCAGCCCTGATCATGAGGCACCATGCCTAATCCAGCTTCCACAGTCTTCCCCTCCCAGCCTGCTGCTGGAGCCATGCCCTATTCCCCAGGACCTGGACTAGTCCTGACACTCGTCTTAGATAAGAATAATTCTTAGTGCAGAGAAGGCTACCAAAAAAAAAAAAAAGAATAATTCTTAATAATATTTGTGTCTACGGCCATACCAGCCTGAACACGCCTGATCTCATCTGATCTCGGAACCTAAGCAGGGTCGGGCCTGGTTAGTACTTGGATGGGAGACCACCTTGGAATAACCAGGTGCTGTAGGCTTTTTAAATTTTTATTTTTATTAAAAAAATAATACTTCTGTTCTCCCATTTAAAGGATTAAGCATTCAGCTAAGTTTAGGTAACACTGTATGTATCTTTCTTTAAAATTTGTCAACAAATGTTAGTATTTTAAAGACGGAGAAGTGCTACAGTAAAGAAATATTTGTTTACTTCAGCAGTTACCAAATTCTGTGGCCAAGGAAACCACCTTCTTCTTTTTCTTCGTTTTTGAACCTATCAACATCTTTTAGAACTGATGTTCTGAATAACACAGAGCTAATTTGGGGAAGTAACTCAAGCCAGTTTAGGTTCAGACTCAATTGTGTTACTGCAAGAATGGTTCTGCCTTTGTGTCCAGCTCCAAGAAATGTCTTAGTAATCTTTCTAGTGTTCCTATCTCTTGAGGCTAGGAACCTAGCCTCTTAGCTTTGCTCTTTTAAGTCCTCTTCCCAGGGACTTTCTGCTTCTGATGATTATTGCCCTGCTAACTGCTAGTGCACTTCATTTCCTGCCTGCCTACTCGCCAGCAGCTCCTCTATACCGAACCTGTTATGGGGTCCCAGTTGTACCAAACACCTCCCCATCCCACACCACCTCCACTAGCAACTGCATACATAATTGGATTTGTTTTGCGTATGATCGGACTTTTCAAATATCCTGTTCTGATTACCAGGCCATCAGCATCACAGTGAGTCTGTCCCCTGCCTCCTGACCCCACCCCCAAGATTGACTTCACCCCCTCCCCTCCCCTGACCCCCAGATAGTCTAATTCCAGGACTTTCCTTTTCCAAGGCAGTAGTCGACCATATTGTATTCTTTATCTTGGAAAAATCACTAAACAGGTTAATTAGGGTGCCAGGTGTTTTTCAGAGAGAGACACAATCACTTCTCTAGGCATTGTTGTAGATGTTTTATGTAGGTTATCCCATTTCCCAATAGCCCCTGAGAGGACAGTGTTATTATTCCCATTGCACATTAAGGTAAAAATGGTGTAGAAAGGGCCCAAAGGCAGCAATCTAGGCTTTGGGTAGAGATGAGCCTTGCTCCAAAGCTAGTCTAATATGCTGCCTCCACCACCTTCCACCTGGTGGCAGTGTACTCTAATTGCAGGAAATGTACTTGCGGGAGGAGAGAGATGGTTTCTTGAGATTCAGATTTGAAAGTCTATAAATATCAAATATTATCAACTCATAAATGTTTTTGGCTCACCTGCTTCTCAGTTGTAGAGTTATAATAGAGGGCTGTAGATGTAGATGTATCAGAAACAAGCTATCTTAAAAATAGGATCCCCTGTCACTCAACACGTCCCTACCACTGACCCTTCACCCCCCAAAAAACACTACCAGGGTTTTGTTGTTGTTGTTTGCTTATTGCTTCTGCCACCAAGTGGGGCATCACTGTTATGATGGTATTTGAAACAAACATTAATCTTGTAAACTGGGAGTGAAATGTGTTCATTTCCACTGCTCCTGCCTTATCTGAAATGTTTCCTACTGCCATTACTTCCTTCCACAGCCTGCAAAGGAAGGTAGGGAAAGGAGGAGCAGAAAAAGAGGGATTGATTTCTTATTTTGACTCCCGAAGTCAACTGCCTAGAATTTTCCAAAGGTGCTGAGGCTGAGCAGTGGATGTCATTACTTGTGGAATGGATGAGCTGTTGCTGTCTTTTAGGTCCCTTCAGGCATTGTCCTCTGTCAGGCTCAGCATCAGTCTTTGTCAAGGAGAATGACACACAGTGCAGTAAATGCTATGGCTCCTGGGACCCTGGACTGAACTACACTTTTATACCTAATGTTCTTGCCATCAGTCTTTCCTCCCTACCCCTAGCCATCTAGCGTCCTGGTGACAAATCAGCCCTTCTTGTTGTTGGTGTTTGTTTAAGAGACAGGGTCTCACTCTCTTGCTGGAGTGCAGTGGTGCAATCATAGCTTACTATAATAATCTTGAGCTCCTTGGCTCAAGTGATCCTCCCACCTCACTCAGCCTCTCGAGTAGCTAGGACTACAGGTATGCACCACCATGCCTATTTTTAAAAATTTTTGTAGAGATGAGGTATTGCTATGTTGCCCAGGCTGGTCTCAAACTCCTAGCCTTAAGTGATCCTTTCACCTTGGCCTCCCAAACAGATCAATCCTCCTACAGCACTGACTTAACTTAGCCATTCCCCTGCTCAACTGTCTTTGCTGTCCCCTTTACCTTCAAACACCTTTGCTTGATAATTCCAGGTTTTCACAGCCTGTCAGGTACCTACATACCTTTTCAATCTTCACTCCTGTGACTCTTCCAAGCACTTTTCCCTCCACTCAAATCAGAATAGACTGCAGTCCTAGAACTTACTTTGCATTTCCCCCTCTCTGTCTGAAACTCTCTCAACAGTACCACCTGCTAACAGATGTGGCCCCACACATAGGCATGTGCCTGCTTATGCTTGGGGCAGTCGAGAAGCTCTCAAAGGTGTTGCTTATGCAAAATATCCTAACACCATTTTCCCACTGCCCAAAAGCCCTTTCCTCAGTTTTCACCGTTACTTACTATTTTTTTTTAATTAAGTAAGGATTCTGTTACTAGGGAGGAAAAATACATAAGGTTATAACAACCTGATGATATCTTAGTTCTGACCAGTTTATCTGACAGGCCTCCCACTCTTGGAACTCCCACAGCATTTAGGAGATACCTTTTATCACTGCAGTGTTTGGAAAGGTCTCTTTTCTTGTGTCTCCAAGCTATTGTGAACTGCTTCAGGCTATTTCCAGCACCAGGCACAATTTGCCTGCCACATGGCGGGCCTTCAAAAATACTGTTAAAACAAACCTAAGAAGCCTGCTCCCTAGGCAAGCCTTGTAGAGTTCCGAAATGAGTGCCTGAAAAAGCAAGCCAAGGGATGTAGTCTTGTGGTGAGGAAGTGTTCCATCAAATGCACTGCTTGGTTGGCTTCTGTAAGGGGTGAGAGGACCACCACAGGCAAACTTGCTCCTGTCATAGCTTGGCTAACCTTGACCAGTGGCTTATCTATGAAGGTGAGCAGCCTGGTTCTAATGAAAAGAATTGCCCTCAGTAATTAAAAGTTCATTATCAAGAGACCCAACTGTAATGTCATAATTAATTTAGTGTTCTCCATCCCAACAAGACTAACCGGCTTCCTGAGGACAGGTTCCGCATCATGTACATTGCTTGTGTTCTTAAGAGTTTAGCACAAAGGTTGGTACATAATAGGAACTAAAACAATGATGACTAACAAATATGTAGTGCTTACCATATGCCGGGCACTCCTCTAAGCATTTTATATGTATTAATTCATTTAATCCTCAGAACACTAAGATGCAGATACTATTGTTATTATCCCCACTTTACAGAAGGGGGAAGCAAAGCACCTAGGAGTTTATGTGACTTGCTCAAGGTCACAGTTCCACACTTCATGCTTTTAGAAACTATGCCTTAGTGCGTTTGTTATTATCATTTTTATTATTATAAAGAGAGGGCGGAGGTGGGGGGGTCAGGGGCACTTGTCACAATGTCGTCCAGTCTTGAACTCCTGGGCTCAAGCAAACCCCCTGCTTTGGCTTCCCAAAGTGCTGGAATTACAGGTGTGAGCCACTGTGCCCAGACCCTTAGTGTATTTAAATAGGTGTGAATGTATCAATCTCCCAAAACCATAACTTTATAGGAAATTGTTTGCACCTCCTGCTACACCACTAAGGCACAGTCTCCCCCGCTAAGTTGTCCCTAGTGCAGGGTCCGTCATTCGTTGACTTTTACCCACCTTCAGTTCCTATCGCAATATTACTTGTCGCGCCATAACTAGGCTGCCCTGCGTAGCTCTGGCCATCAGGAGGCACTGTAGCCACACGTCCTTTTCCCCTCCGACGCTTCACAACCCCCAGAGGGGCGGAGCCAACGTTGGGCGGAGCCCGCGAGACGCCCACAGCGCCAGCTATCCCGGCGGGCCACGCGAGCGGCCGCGTTTGAATGGCCCTGAGTGGGACTCGGCCCAGAAGCTGAGGGACACTCTAGGCTGCCCGGCGCGGATCTTCAGCGCCGGGGCTGGGCTGGGGCACCGCGGTACCATGAGGCGCCGGTAAGTGGCTGCCGAGCCGGTGCGAGCCCCGCGCCCGCAGCTCCCCTGCCCTGGCAGGGCTTCTCCAGCCGGGCTTGACCGCGCCCGGGGCCCACGTACAGGCCCCGCGGCTGCCTCGGCTCGGCTGGGCTCGCGGAGGCTCTGCCGGGGTCGCGGGGCGGGGCGGCAAGGGCGGGGCGGAGCCCCTCTGCTGGCCGCGGCGGGGAGGGTCGGGCGGCGGGCTCGCGGCGGGGGCTTCAGGGGCCTGGCCCGGGAAAGGCGTGGACGGAACCTGCTGTCACTTATTTATATTCGGGTGGAGTCGACAGCTGCACCCGGAGAAGGGGAAGGACAGAACGAGTGTGGGGCGAACTGTTTTGAGGACGGGTTTTCCGCAGAGCGCCTAGGCGCGGCCCAGGCATTTCCTTATTTTCTGACCGGTCCTCGGATTCCTGACAGATGAGCTTTTGTTTCTTGGGACAAAAACTTGACATAACTGCATAAGAATTGCTGGTTACAACTTTAAAAACCTTATTGTATTTTCTGAAAAGTTGTTCTGTAACAGTATCTAGGCTTTTACTACGCTCTTAAATTGCTTAAATATGGAGATAACAAAGAGTTGGTTTGTTATCTTGTGGCTTATAAAGTTCTTTGAAAACAGAGGTACCTAGGTCAGTTTGTTTGCTAATTTAAAAAAAAGTAAGAGAAATTATTTCTGTAATAATCATCAGTTCAGCACTTTGGAGAATTTTGAGAAACTAGTCCACCTAATAGCTTAAACCTGCTGGTCTTTTGGAGTTTTCTTTGGATAACCAGCTACAGACTTGAAACATCCATTGAGGCTTTTACTTGGCTAATAACTAATATTAGCCAGTAATAATATTAGCCAGTGTGATAATGATGGGCAATATTTATTTTGTGCTTTCTGTGCATTAAGCACTGTGTTAAGAGCTTTGCTTTAGGACCGATACTGTTAACCCCATTTTGACAGGAAACTAAAGCACAGGGAATTTTGTATTGTAACTTGTACCGTACAGGGTTACACAGCTCCTATAATTAACACCCAAGCAGGCTGGCTCCATGCTTTTAACTCTGCTGCTCTACTACCTTCTTTTTCTGTGGCTCTTTTAGTTTATAAAGCCCTTTCATTTCATTTACTTCAACTTTGGAGACCTGAGTGTGCTTTTGTGTACACATACTTTCATTCACACACCATTCATTCATTTTCTGCTCTTGTTGATTATACTTAAGGTTTGTGCCTGAGCAGCATGGCTATTTTAAGATAAATGGAGTTAATAAGCTTTATGTGTGTGATATTAATTTGTATTTTGAATTCCTTTATGTTCTTTCATGAAAGTTTTGAGAGTGTTAGTTTTAGCAACTTATGTATTAGCTTAAAATAAAAAACTATTTGTTAAATCATCCCTGAAACTTACTGAGTGGTTATTCTGTACTTGAAATGGTTATAGTTAACTAATAGCTCCTTGACAAGGAATAAAATTCAAAAGCAAAATGATTTCATAAGAAATCAGCAGTTTACACTTATTTATAGCAGAGCTTTTAAATGTCGTTCGTCAGTTACAAAGCTTTTGATTGCTTGTATGCCCAAAAGGGTAGTAGACCCAATTGGCTATACAAGAGAAATGTGCCGCAAAAATGACACCATGGACTTTGGGGACTTGGTAGAAAGAGGGTGGGAGTGGGATGAAGGGTAAAAGACTATATTTTGGCTACAGTGTTGAGTGCTTGGGTAATGGGTGCACCAGAATCTCAGAAATCACCACTGAAGAACTGATTCATGTAACCAAACACCACTGGATCCCCAAAAACTGATTGAAATAATAATAAAATAAGAAATATGCCAGGGCAACCAACCTCAGGGAGATTAATCTAGTTTGGGATATAAGATTAAACAACAGAAGTATATATGACACTCTTCATTAGTACAGTGTATGAATGCAGAACTGAACTGAGTAAAGCTTCTGCAAAGAACCAGCAGTTGGAGGATTTACGTAGGGCACTAAATACAAGGGTAGATTGTGGGGACTAGGCACGGTTGGTAATCCCAACACTTTGGGAGGCCAAGACAGGAAAATCCTGGAAACCAGGAGTTCGAGAGCAGCCTAAGCAACATAGCAAGACCACATCTTTACAAAAAACTTACAGTATTTTACCAGGCATGATGGCATGTACCTGTAGTCCCAGCTACTTGGGAGGCTGAGGCGGGAGGATCGCTTAAGTTCAAAAGGTTGAGGTTACAGTGAGCTGAGATTTTGCCACTGCACTTCAATGCAGCACCAAGACCCCATTTGTAAATAAGTAAATAAGGGTGGTGGATGGGCTGGGCGTGGTGGCTCATGCCTGTAATCCCAGCACTTTGGGAGGCTGAAGCAGGCTGATCACTTGAGGTCAAGAGTTCAAGACCATCCTGACCAGATCACTTGAGGTCAGGAGCTCAAGACCAGCCTTGCCAACATGCCGAAACCTCATCTCTACTAAAAATACAAAAGTTAGCTGGGCATGGTGGCGTGCACCTGTAATCCCAGCTACTCAGGTGGCTGAGGCACAAGAATCGCTTGAACCCAGGAGTTGGAGTTTACAGGCTGGAGTATAGTGACACAGTCTTTGCTAATGCAACCTCTGCCTCTCGGGTTCAGGTGATTCTCCTGCATTAGCCTCCCGAGTAGCTGGGAATACTGGCGTGAGCCACCACACCCAGCTAATTTTTGTATTTTTATTAGAGATAAGGTTTTGCCATGTAGGCCAGGCTGGTCTCAAACTCCTGACCTCAGGTGATCCACCCACTTTATCTTCCAAAGTGTTGAGGTTACAGGCATGAGCCACCGTGCCTGACCTGTTAATATTTTAATGTGATGATTTCTTTCAAGTCTTTTTTTATGCTGATAACTATTTTTCTTTTTATAAAATTGGAATTATGCCTTTTTCTCCCTTTGAGATTTTTTTTGACTCAGCATATCATGTATATTTTCCATTCTTAAAAAAATTTTTTTTGCTTCATTTACACAGACATTGAGAAAAAATGCCCTTTTTAATGGTCATAGTGTTTCTTGTGTGTGTTCTTTTGAAATTGGAAATTTTGCTTTGTATTCCAAAGAGACATTTTGAAGGGAGAAATATTGGAACATGATAATTGATTTTTTTTTTTTTTTTTTTTGAAACAGAGTCTTGCTCTGTCACCCAGGATGGAGTGCAGTGGTGAAATCTCGGCTCGCTGCAACCTCTACCTCCCAGGTTCAAGCAGTTCTCCTGCCTCAGCCTCCTGAGTAGTTGGGATTACAGGTGCATGCCACCATGCCTGGCTAATTTTTGTATTTTTAGTTAGAGACATGGTTTCACCATGTTGGCTAGGATGATCTCGATCTCTTGACCTCGTGATCTGCCTGCCTTGGCCTCCCAAAGTGCTGGGATTACAAGCGTGACCGCACCTGGCCAATAATTGATTATTAAAAACAATGGAGGTAAAAGTCTATGGTGTCTCCAAGGTTTTTTATCTAGGAGGCTAAAGAATGTGGAACCACTGAAATAAGTTGGGATTCTCATAATAGTTTTTTTTGTAAACTGACATTCACAGAGACACATAATGAGATTTTAATGAAGACTCTTGTTGTCTCTCATTTACATTCTTCCTAAAACTCTAATCTTCCTTCTCATTTCTTTCTTTCTTTCTTTTTCTTTTTCTCTCTCTTTCTTTCCTTTCTTTCTTTCACTCTCTCTCTCTCTCTTTCTGTCTTTCTCTCTTTCTCCTTTCTTTCTTTTTCTTTTCATTTGTCTCACACTGTCGCCCAGGCTGGAGTGCAGTGGTGCGATCTCGGCTGACTGTAGGCTCCACCTCCCAGGTTCGAGCAGTTCTCCCGCCTCAGTCTCCCAATGAGTAGCTGGGATTATAGGCACCCGTCACCTCACCTGGCTAATTTTTGTACTTTTAGTAGAGACAGGGTTTCACCATGTTGGCCCGGCTGGTCTTGAACTCCTGACCTCAGATGATCCACCCACCTCAGCCTTCCAAAGTGCTGGTATTACAGGCATGAGCCATCATGCCCAGCCTCAGTTCTTTCTTAGCAAGCCTTCTCCTCTCCCCTTTTTTGGAAAGATTTTTCAAAATATTTTTTTCTATTAGAATACTAAATAAGGTGCTGGGCTCGGTGGCTCATGCCTGTAATCCCAGCACTTTGGGAGGCCAAGGCGGACGGATCACCTGAGGTTGGGAGTTTGAGACCAGACTGGCCAACATGAAGAAACCTCGTCTGTACTAAAGATACAAAATTAGCCAGGCATGGTGGCGCATGCCTGTAATCCCACCTACTTGGGAGGCTGAGGCAGGAGAATCGCTTGAACCCGGGAGGCCAAGGTTGCAGTGAGCCAAGATTATGCCATTGCACTTCAGCCTGGGCAACAAGAGCAAAACTCTGTCTCAAAAAAAAAAAAAAAAGAGTACTAAATAAGGCTTAAATTTGGTGATGAATCTTCGCTTTAAGAGGTTAAAGGACTCATTTTGGTTTTTAAAAAATGTATTAAATTGCTACAGTTTGTTTTTTGTTCTCTTTTGAGACAGAGGTTCACTTTT
>PVKP010039199.1:0-20318 GCA_004027715.1 Plecturocebus donacophilus
AAAAAAAAAAAAAAAAAAAAAAAAAAAAAAAAAAAAAAAAAAAAAAAAAAAAAAAAAAAAAAAAAAAAAAAAAAAAAAAAAAAAAAAAAAAAAAAAAAAAAAAAAAAAAAAAAAAAAAAAAAAAAAAAAAAAAAAAAAAAAAAAAAAAAAAAAAAAAAAAAAAAAAAAAACAGACTGAAAAAATGTGAACAGAGCCTCAGAGACCTGTAGGACTAATAACAAAAGATTTAACGTGTTTAACATTCATGTTAAAAAGATCTAACCATCATGTTATAAAAGTTTCAGAAAGAAGAGAAAAAATATGAGAGAAAAAAGCATTCCAAGTAATAATGACTAAAAAATTGGCCTACAAATTTTTTAAAAATGAGAAAACCTCAAACATGATAAGCCCAAAGAAATCCATGCCAAAACATGTAATAATAAAGGTCTTGAACATTAAAGAAGACATAGCTTGAAAGTGGCCAGAGAGAAACAATACCATGTCTATAAGCGACAATTAGAATGACAACAAATTTCTCATCAGAAACCATGGAGACCAGAGGGAAGTGACACATTTTTTAAGTACTGGAAAAAAAAAAGAATTATAAACCAAGAATTTTGTTCTATCTAGTGTACCTCAAGAATAAAAGGAAAAAAGACATACTCAGATGAAGGAAAACTAAGTGAATTTATCTGCAGGCTATCTGCTCTAAAAGAATAGTTTGAAGGAAGTTCTTGAAACAGAAAGGAAATAATAATAGATGGAATCTTGAAGCAACAAAAAGAAAAAATAAAAATAGGAGTGAAAATATGAGTAAATACAGTAGACTTTCTCCACTTCAATTTTTAAATTTTGTTTGACAAGCATTGTTTAATGTAGTTCTCAGAGTATGTAGAGGAAATATTCAAGGCGAGTATATCATAAATGGAGAAAAGTAAGGACATTAATGGGAGTTAAGATTCTATACATCACTTTAATTGATATAATGTTCACACTAGTAAAGAGTGATTTATGTATCATGTTTGTATATGTAAGACAATGCCTGGAGTAACCACTAAGAAACCTATAGAAGGAGATAACGTCAAACCCAGTATAGGTAAGTCAAAATGACATTCTAAAAAATGTTAAATTAACCCACAAGAAGGCAGGAAGAATAAAATAAAGAAATGAAGAACAGAGGTACAAACAGAAAACAATAAAATGGCAGGCTTAACCCTAACATATCAATAATTACTTTAAATAGCCTAAATACATCAATTCAAATATAACAATATAAGTAGACTGAAAACAAAAGGAAGTAAAAATATATACCATGTAAACATTAATTTTAAAAAGCAAAAGTAGCTACATTAATATCTGGTAAAGTAGACTTCAGAGTAAAGGAAAAAGCAGATAATAAAAATTTTAGGATTGAGAAAGGAGATATAGCAACAGAAATAGAGGAGACTTTAAAAACTATAAAAGAATACCAAGTAAAATTTTGTACATCTAAATAAAATTGACAGATTTTCTAGAAAAGTAAGAAGACAAGTGTAAGCTGAACAGAAATATTTATAAAAGTATATGAGAAAAACTATAAAACCATTGAAGACAATAAAATATTTTAATTAGTAGAGAGATATACCATGTTCCTAGATGTAAATAGTTAATATTGAGAAATTATCCACTCTCATTAATCTATCAATTCAGTTCACTTCCCAATAATAATAAAAACATAAATTTTTATGAACAAGCTGAACCTGGATTTCATATGGAAGGAAAAATGTAAATGAATAACCAGATTTTTTTTAAAAAAGTAAAGGATCCATTGTAATTAAAATAATGATAAAGGTAGGATTGTAAATAAAGACAAAATAATGTAAATATAAATACATTTGGCAAAATTATTTAGGCTTGCTACTTTACTTTTTTTTTTGCAAAAATACATTCTAAATGAATTAAAGATCTAAACATAAAGAATAAACCTATAAGTGTCTTATAAAAAAAAATAGGAGGTATAGGAGGTCAGGGGCAGTGGTTCACACCTATAGTCCCAGCACTTTGGGAGGCTGAGGCGGGCAGATCACTTGAGATCAGGAGTTCGAGATCAGCCTGGCCAACATGGTGAAACCTCATCTCTACTAAAAATACAAAAGTTATCTGAGTGTGGTGGCATGCACCTGTAGTCCCAGCTACTTGGGAGGCTGAGGCAGGAGAATTGCTTGAACCCAGGAGGTGGAGGTTGCAGTGAGCCAAGATTGCACCACTGCACTCCAGCCTGGATGACAGAGTGAGACTCCATCTCAAAAAATATATAAATATGTGTGTGTGTGTGTGAATATTTTTGTGATCTCAGGCTGAAGAAAGCTGTCCTTTGCAAGACATGAAAATAAAATATTCTCAGATTTAAAGACATGAAAATTAAGATAAATCTTTTATATCAAAAGCACTGTGGATAAGGTTGAAAGAAAAATAATAAACTATATGTATTTGTCATACATATGAGAGAGAAAAAGGTAATATCCACAAAACATAAAGAACTCTTGAAAATCAATTGAAAAAAGATAAACTAACCAATGGAAAAATGGGAAAAGGACATGATCGGGCAATTCATAAAAGAAATACAAATTTTTAGTAAATACATGAAAATATGCATAATTCTATCGGCAATAAAATTAAAACAATATCTTGTTTTACCTATCAGATTAAGAAAAATTTTAAAGATTATTGCCGATTATTGTTAAAACTGTAGGAAAAAGTCACTTTCTATACTGTTGGTGAAAATAAAATTGGCACAATCCTTATAGTGAGTAATTTGACAGTCTCTAAATTTAGTTAGTAAGTGTTTCATTTGTCCTAATAGTTCTACTTGTAAGAATTTAACCTAAGGATATAATAGAATAAGTGCATCAAGATGTAGGTACGATGATCTTCATTACAGTGTTGATTATAATATAAAACAATCTAAATTTACTAGAAATTATTTTTAGCTATTCCAAAGGATAAGTTAGAAAGCTGATCATGAAAGAGTATGTGTAGTATGATGCCTTCCACATAAAATCAGATATTGTTAGCTTTCTAGATATTTCTTATGCCTGTACAGAGACATGTATGCCAAGGTTCTTTGTATGAGATAATGTATATAAAATGTTTAGCACAGTGGTTGGCATATAAAATTCAAGTAGTGGCTACTGGTATTATTATCAGCATTCAGTACTCATTCAGCATTCTGCCATCAGGCACTGTGCTAAGTACTTCTGACAGATAAGATAATGCTGACAAATAAGACAATGTCTTTGAGGAAATCTGTCTATCAGTCATCATCCCTTACCATTTGCCCATTCTTCAGTGTTGTTGACTCTCAGATGAATTGTTAAAATCAGGGTGGTCAATGAGGAGTGTCTCATTTGTACTATAACCACCAGAATGTTGATTTGAAATAATTAAAAGATTTCCCCCTACTTCACAGTTAAAACCACTAAGATTGTTTTAATATTCTCTTCATTTCAAGATGAAGATGGAACAAGCTTGAATTCAAGTATCCTGGCAGCACTCCGAAAAATGCAAGATGGGTATTTTGGTGGGGCAAGGTAAGTGCACTATACACTCTTTAGTGAAATGAAATGAAATTACGGGGCTTGGTGTAGCACTGGCATACCTGTGATGCCTTTCCATGTATGATAGTCCCTCCTTTTCTACAGTTTCACTTTCTGATACTTCAATTACCCATGGTCAACCTGTAGTCTGCAAATAGATGAGTACAGTACAATAAGATATTTTGACAGAAAGAAAGAGACTACATTTACATAACCTTTATTATACTATATTGTTGTAATTGTTCTATTCCGTGATTATTATTTTAATCTCTTACTATGCTTAATTTATAAATTAAACTATATCATAGGTATGTAGGTATAAGAAAAAACATAGTATATACATAAGGTTCAGTACTATCTGCAATTTCAGGAATCCACAGAGTCTTGGAACATATACTGCAAGGATAAGCAGGGACTTACTGTATCTTCAATAACAAATTCCCAACCTAATCAGAGGAGCTAATGTTTGATAGATTGATTCAAGGAATTTAATGTTGTAGAGGAAGGTTGGAAGTTTTCCCCACCTTGTTCTTTGCCTAGATCTCAAAGGATTAGAAAGCCTCTTGTTTATTTTTTTAAGCCTACTAGATTATTTGATTATAGCTGCTTTTCTTTTTCCCCTAAGTTTTTATGTTGGAAAATTTAAATCTTACAGAATTTGCAAGAATACTACTGAACACCCATATACCCTTTCTCAAGATTCACCTGTTATTAACATTTTGTTCCATTGTACATTCTCTATTTCTTCCCTTCCCTCCCTTCCTGCCTTTCCCTGCTTCGTTTCTCTCTTCCTACCTCCTCCCATACACATACATATGCATATACACACATGTACATACTATATATACTATGGGTATACATACATACATATATACACACACACACATATATACACACACATGCTTTTTTGCTGAAATAATTAGCTGTAGATATCATGACTCTTCAACCCTAAATATTTAAGTTTTTTTTTTTTGTCTAAGAGCAAGTGCATTCTTATATATAATATAATCATCGCACTTAGTTTGAGAGGCCAAGACGGGCAGATCACTTGAAGCCAGGAGTTCAAGACCACCCTGGCCAACATGGCAAAACTCTGTCTTTACAAAAAAATCAAAAATTAGCCAGGCATATTGGTACACACCTGTAATCCTAACTACTCGGGAGGCTGAGACATGAGAATCACTTGAACCTGGGAGGCAGAGGTTACAGTGAGCCAGGATGGTACCACTGCACTCCAGCCTGGGAGACTGTGGAAAGTAGTTTGGAGATTTCTCAAGTAAGTTAAAATAGAACTGCCATTCAACCCAGCAATCTCGTTACTGGATATGTATCCAAAAGAATATAAATCATTATACCATAGAGACACTTAACATACATATGTTCATCACAGCACTAGACACAATAGCAAAGTCATGGAATCAACCTAGATGCCCATCTATGGTAGACTTGTTAAAGGAAATGTGGTACATAATGCACCATGGAATACTACATTGCCATAAAAAAGAATGAAATCAGCCCAGCACAGTGGCTCACACCTATAATCACAGCACTTTGTGAGGCCGAGGCAGGCGGACCACGAGATCAGGAGTTCAAGACCAGCCTGGCCAAGATAGTGACACCCCGTCTCTCCTAAAACTGCAAAAATTAGCTGGGCATGGTGGCGGACATCTGTAGTCCCAGCTACTTAGGAGACTGAGGCAGAGAAATGCTTGAACTCGGGAGGCAGAGGTTGCAGTGAGCCAAGATAGCGCCACTGCACTCTAGCCTGGGTGACAGAGCAAGACTCTGTCTCAAAAAAAAAAAAAGAACAAAATAATGTCCTTTGCAGCAACATGAATGTATATAGAGGCCATTATCCTAAGCAGATTAACGCAGGAACAGAAAACCAAATACCACATACCACATGTTCTCACTTACTAGTAGACATGGACACAAAGTAGGAAACACTAGACACCTGGGAGTTCTTTAGGGTGGAGGGCAAAAGGTAGATGAGGACTGCAAAACTAACTGTTGGATACTATGCTTACAATAGGTGATGAAATAATTTGTACACCAAATCCCTGTGACATGCAATTTACCCATGTAACAAATCTGCACATGTACCCCCTGAGCTTAAAATAAAAGTTGGAAATAAATAAATAAAGTAGAAAGAAAAGCAAAAACAGTTACCTAAGTATCCCAATAATGTTTTACCATAGTTGTTTTCTCACCAGTCGAGGATCCAACCAAAGATCACACATTATGCTTAGTTATTATATCTCTTTGATATCTTTTAATCTAGAAGAGTTCTCCAGCCTTTTGTCAGTCTTTCATGACAGTTTTCATTACATTTCTGAAGAATATGGGTCAGTTATTTTGAATAATATCTCACAATTTGGATTTGTCTGGTTGTTTCTCATGATTAGATTCAGGCTATATGTTTTGGGCAGGAATACTACCTGTGTGTTGTTGGGTCCTTGGTTTTTTTTTTGTATTTTTTTTCTTTTTCTTCTTTTTTTATTGCATTTTAGGTTTTGGAGTACATGTGAAGAACATGCAAGATTGTTGCATAGGTACACACATGGCAGTGTGATTTGCTGCCTTCCTCCCCATCACCTATATCTGGCATTTCTCCCCATGCTATCTCTCCCCAACTCCCCACCCCCCCATCCCTCCCCTATTTCCCCCTGACAGACTCCAGTGTGTGATGGCTCCCCTCCCTGTGTCCATGTGTTCTCATTGTTCAACACCCACTTATAGGTGAGAACGTGTGGTGCTTGATTTTCTGCTCTTGTGTCAGTTTGCTGAGAATTATGGTTTCCAGATTCATCCATGTCCCTACAAAGGACAGAAACTCATCGTTTTTGATGGCTGCATACTATTCCATGGTGTATATGTGCCACATTTTCCCTGTCAAGTCTATCATCAATGGGCATTTGGGTTGGATCCAGGTCTTTGCTATTGTAAACAGTGCTGCAGTGAACATTTGTGTGCATGTGTCCTTATAGTAGAACAATTTATAATCCTTTGGATAGATACCCAGTAATGGGATTGCTGGGTCAAATGGAATTTCTATTTCTAGGTCCTTGAGGAATCGCCACACTGTCTTCCACAGTGGTTGAACTAGTTTACACTCCCACCAACAGTGTAAAAGTGTTCCTATTTCTCCACATCCTCTCCAGCATCTGTTGTCTCCCGATTTTTTAATGATCGCCATTCTAACTGGCATGAGATGGTATCTCAACATAGTTTTGATTTGCATTTCTCTAATGAACAGTGATGATGAGCATTTTTTCATGTTTGTTGGCCTCATGTATGTCTTCTTTTGTAAAGTGTCTGTTCATATCCTTCGCCCACTTTTGAATGGGCTTGTTTTTTTCTTGTAAATCTGTTTTAGTTCTTTGTAGATTCTGGATATCAGCCCTTTGTCAGATGGGTAGACTGCAAACATTTTTTCCCATTCTGTTGGTTGCCAATTCACTCTAATGATTGTTTCTTTTGCCGTGCAGAAGCTGTGGAGTTTGATTATGTCCCATTTGTCTATTTTGGCTTTTGTTGCCAATGCTTTTGGTGTTTTGGTCATGAAGTCCTTGTTACGCCTATGTTCTGAATAGTTTTGCCTAGATTTTCTTCTAGGGTTTTTATGGTGTTAGGTCTTATGTTTAAGTCTTTAATCCATCTGGAGTTACTTTTAGTGTAAGGTGTCAAGAAGAGGTCCAGTTTCTGCTTTCTGCACATGGCTAGCCAGTTTTCCCAACACCATTTATTAAACAGGGAGTCCTTTCCCCATTGCTTGTTTTTGTCAGGTTTGTCAAAGATCAGATGGTTGTAGATGTGTTGTGTTGCCTCCAAGGCCTCTGTTCTGTTCCATTGGTCTATATCTCTGTTTTTGTACCAGAACCATGCTGTTTTGATTACTGTAGCCTTGTAGTATAGTTTGAAGTCCGGTAGTGTGATGCCTCCTGCTTTGTTCTTTTTGCTTAGAATTGACTTGGCTATGTTGGCTCTCTTATGGTTCCATATGAATTTTGAGGTGGTTTTTTTCCAGTTCTGTGAAGAAACTCTCAATCCAGAGCATTTCCCCTTGCTGTTTTTTTGTGAGGGTGGGACCAGCTGAGCCTGATCACCTGGCTCCCTGCCTCAGAGCCCCCCCTTTTTTTTTTCTTTTTTTAGTTGAACGGTTTAGCGGTTGACTCTCTCCCAGGTGTTCCAGTTGCCTTTTGAAAAGGCGCCAAGATCTGTGTGATTTCCAGCGCAGCGACCCACTGCACCGGCTGAAACAGCCGCATTGAGATTCGTGGTGTTTTTTTGGCTGGGAATCTTCTGGCCTGGCTCCATTTAATCCCCATTTTAATCAGATGAATGAGTGACTCTGCCTTCCCCAAGCTCCAATCACCAGCTGAAATGGCGCCCAGACCCGTGTATTTTGTAGGGAGAACCGCCATGCCGGGGTGCCAGCCCAAACAGCCATGCCAGCTAAAACAGCCGTGCCAGCCAAAACAGCCACGGGGGCCGAACCAGCCATGCTGGTGACCCATGGGGCTCCTCCGCCTGGGAATCTCCTGGTCTGTGGGCAATAAAAATCTGTCTGGAAATGCAGTGTCCACTCACCCTCCGTGCTTTCGCTGGGAGCTGCAATTCTGAGCTGCTCCTAATCAGCCATCTTGGATCCCTCCGGGTCCTTGTTTCAATTTAGGATCTTTAAGATGGAGAACACCCCTTCAATGGTTAGGAGAGGCACAAGATGGAAATAAATATTTTATTACTTACAGGTCCTGCGGGTGGGGTACACAGAATACCTGGAGGCCATACACACTGAGGTCAGGGAACATGTGGAAAGAGAAAAAGAGAGACCCATGAGCTAATGCCTTTATTGAGGTTCAGGGCATTATC
Source organism: Plecturocebus donacophilus (assembly GCA_004027715.1). NCBI lineage: Eukaryota > Metazoa > Chordata > Mammalia > Primates > Pitheciidae > Plecturocebus > Plecturocebus donacophilus. The sequence goes on from PVKP010039199.1 coordinate 8,428, forward strand.
CAAACAGATATTCCTTGGGGATTTTTAGTTGGTGGGTTTAAAGCAAGCAGGCATGACTTCCAGAAGGTCACACTGTGACTGAGAGGTGATCACTGTGGCATATTGGCATAGTTCATGAAGGATGTGGGGATCAGTGAGGCTAGTCAAATAGATCACATTTAGCTGTCCCTTAGGGTGGTGGTCACCAGGAGGGAGTTGTGTAATGCAGATATGTGGATTGACCACAGTGAGGAACTGAGGAAGGTGTAGAACTGGAAACTGTGTCAAAAATGACTGAGTTTTGCTTCTGGTATGAGAAAGTTAAACTTACATTCAAAATAGATGCCAGGGAAACATACAATTATAATAATTTACTATAGTTCTTTTCAGTGCATCATTTCAGGAGGCACATGAGATTTGTTGTGACATTATTGGGCAATATTAACCTTGATCACTTGGTTAAAGTGTTCAACCTGGTATCTACCAGGTTTCTGCATATCCATTCTCCAACAGTCTTTGATCAAATCATATTAGCTTCCATTGATTCTTGCATGAATCACTTATTACTAATGGAGTTATTAAATGGTGTTTCTATCATTCTGTATATATTTATTGGTTGAAATTCTTATGTTAAAAAAGACCTCTCCTTTCCCCCCTTTTATTTTGTAGTTTAGTATCAACATAGATTCATAGATTCTTATTTTATTCAATATGTCATGATCCATTTCTGTCATTATTTCAATATTCTAATTATCCAGTATATGGCCATTGATAGCCTTTTCAAGTTGGCCTCTTTAGAAATTTGGTAATGCTGACTTTCCTTTTGGGTTTGGTAATTGTCTTCATAAGTAGGATACGGTATGGCTTACAGTCTACTATAATTTATAAAATTTTCAAGTACCATCCTGTATGTTCAAAATGGCCCTTAAGGGTGTTTTTTTAGTGATATGATGGATTTGTGATGAATTATCTTCATTTTCTCCAGGATTCTCCAGTAGCCAATGCAAATTTTTACCAGATGTTTGGCATAGTTAACAATGTAGTATATGGCAGTAGAAGAGAGCAAAACTCTTCTGCTGGTGCATTGTTAATCCATAGTTGTAACCTTTATTAACACAGTGCCCTAACCATTTAAGATGTACACCATGCCTAGGAGTGCTGTAAAATTTTAGTTTTACAAAATTTGTATTAATGTATGCACATTAGTAATCCCCCAACAAAATATGCTAGGTGTCCTTTTATCACTAAGATTGTGTTGTTTAAAAAGGATCACCCCTGATTTTCTGTTTCCTATTTCTCCTCTAATTTTTAGGGTTCAAACAGGTAAATTGTCAGAGTTTTTGACAACATCTTGTTGTACACACTTGAGCTTCATGGACCCTGGACCTGAGGGTAAGCTGTACAGTGAAGATTATGATGACAACTATGATGACCTAGAATCTGGCAACTGGGTGAATGATTATGATTCAACCAGTCATGGTAAGGAGACTTCATAAAGCACTGGCCTGGCTGGACAAAAATACAAAATATTGTTTAGCACCATCCTTAATAATTTATGCTGCCAGCAGTCTCACAGTGTTCTATCCTCACTCCTATTTAATATACCTAGATCTCTACTTTTGTTTGGCTTTACTTTTGCTCCCTCTACTTACCTTTGGTTTCTGGTCTAATATTCTTGTGGTAATTGTGGAGTATGGAGTTGGACTGTCCCTTACAGTTACAACTGGGGAAGATTCCTCTCCCAGCATTTGAAGTGGCTGGTGATTTTGACATGGTAAGAAGCAGTGGTGAGTGAGAGATATTTAGTCAAGTATGAAGCAGGAAAATAATACATATACAGTACTGCTTTTTGACATTAAAAGGCACAAAACTATGGAATTTAATTAGAGTCCTTTTTATATAATATTAGAAGAGCATGTCAGAATCTCTGGGGAGGTCTATGTAGTTTTAAAAAGTTTATTCAGTATATCTATTATTTTCATAGTACAAACTAGACAAATACAACTAAGTCAAACTCTAATTGGCTTCTAGGAATACAAAGATGATATAGTGAGAAAGTATTGCAGGGTCATGAATTGAAAATGACTGAGCAGCACTACCCTATAGTGTTAAAATACTGACTTAGGCAGAGCAGTTATTATGTTGCTTGAGTCCCATAGAGAGAAGGGCCAATAAGAGAATTATTTGTCTAGCCATCTAAAACATGATTTGCTTGCTTTCAAATGTCTGGATATTTGGCTGTTAGCCTGTATCTTAAGGCAGCCAATTTCTTTATCTTTAGAGTAGTACGTTGGAGAAAAAAAAAATTTGCTTTCCTCAGTGAGGTCAGCCAGCACAATCTCATATACAATAGGGCAACACATTAGCAGTCAGAGGGACTATTTTCTTTTTTGGACCTGGCATTTACTCCCTGAGTACCACTTCATTCATTCTGTATTTGTTTTTGTAAGATCTAAAACAGTTGAATTTCTTTGTTGGAAAAGTACATTAAATATAAGGCTATTTACTGTTATCAGTAATAATCAAAGTCATGATGTCTATCTTGACATGAAATGCTTTGAAAATTAGATGATAAGATCATATATTGAGATTGTTTGTTATTCTATGAGTAGTTGTGATTTTTATCTGTAAAACTCATTCCATTGGATTACTAAAATATATCTTTCTAATGATACGTATTACTGAATTTGACATTATGGCATTCTGAGTCACTTTCCTACTTCTGGGTTTACTCATCAAACATCTCAAAATGAATGTATTTATTGCTTACCAGCCCTTCTGTGGGTAAAGAGCTTCTCTCTATATTCTTCATAATCCTCCACTCAAGTTTCTAGATTGTATTCAAGGTTGCAATCTTTGTCATTAGGACGTCACTGAATATGAGTTCCATTCTTAAAGTTCTACTAGCTCCCATTAGTCACATCAGAGCACAGAAAGATACCTGGAGAGATCAGTAAATATAATAAAAAACCAGATGACTCATGACTGATATAGCAGACTTTGGTATTGATCTAAACAGTGTGCTTTTCTAACTATAAACATTATAATTATTCATGTAAAGTCTGAAATATTAAGCTTCCACAGGATATATGGTTTTTTTTCTTTCCATTATCCATACTCAGAGATAATATTATAGAAGGTGTATGGGAGAGGGGGAGCCCAAGAGGATAGGGATCACATCCATCCTCTTCACCACTGAAATATCAGCACCTAGTACACTGTCTGGTACATAGCACCCAACACATATTTGGTGAATAAACAAATGAGGTGCCTAAAAAGATTTTTGCCCTTTCCTGGCCCTTCCTTACAGAAGTCCCCTCACATTAGTGCAACTTAAAGATCCCTTTTCTGTTCCCCCTCCATCCCTGCCACCATTACCATCACATGCACACACACAAATATACAGATTACTAAATGCTTGCTCCAGTATAAAACAAGCTCATACTGCTTTCAAGAACACTGACTTTGTCTCAGCAAATTGAAGAAGAGGTGGGTCCTGGTAAATGGCCATGGTCTCTGAATCTTAAAGCGTGAAGTAATATGATCACAAGCTTTTCCTCCATGAGCTAAAAACAACCTACTTCTGGTGCTGTGTTGTGAGCACAGGAGCCAATCATTCTCTTTGCTGGGGTAGACTGCAAAATAACTAAAATGTTTTCATTTTTTTCTCTTCCCCCTCCCCCCACTAACCTTGCAGCTCGCTGTGGTGATGAAGTTGCTCGTTATTTAGATCACCTTTTGGCACACACTGCTCCCCATCCTAAACTAGCCCCTACCTCACAGAAGGGAGGGCTAAATCGGTTCCGAGCTGCTGTGCAAACAACCTGCGACTTAATGTCCTTGGTGACCAAGGCCAAGGAACTGCATGTACAGAGTGAGTAATACCATGACTCACTAGAGTCAGGCACAGGATGACGTGAAGCCCAGGATGGGGGCGGGCATTGATTACAATGTAAGCAGGAACTTTGTTTTGTTCACTGCTTTATCTCCAGCATCTCAGACAGTGCCTAGAACACATTAGAGACTCAAATACTTATAAAATTAGTGAATTGTGTATAGTTATGCTTCAGATAGTGCTATGTAGTCTAGTTAAACTAGTAACATGGTAAGAAGAGGCAGAACAAGAGACATGGAGCATATTCAACTATAACATTAAAGTTAAAAGTGGTAGAAAGAGCTTTTCCTTTGGGAAATTTACTTCTATGGAATTTTGTTGTTCCAGCAATGTAGACCTGTTTTGTCAAATATAATATCATACTTTACAACTTTGCCATTATCCTCCCCATGACTACCACCCTCCTTTAGTTGTATTTGCAATGGAGGGTGTCTTCTGCCACACATTGCCAGGAGTAGTCATGGTTCCTAAGAGTGTTCAATGTCTCTATAGTAGCTGGATATGAAAGGAGAGAAGGGCTCCTTGGCCACACCTGGAAGACCTGAATGTTAACATTTTACAGATGATGAGAATGACTGAGATGCATGCTCTTGCTGTCTAAAACTTTATTGACCATTACTAACCAAAGATATTAAACATGAACATTGGGAATCATTTAACATTTATAATAGGGAAAAGCTTAGCATAGCCTTTGAGTATGCTTCCTTGAGAAAGGGCTTATATGAAGAAATGTTTATTAAGTTTTACTTCTCAATTGTGAACCAGAAAACTTGAGCTTAATTCCCAGCTCTGCTACTTACTTGCTTGAACAGTTATTTGAGCTCCGTATCTCTCTTTCTGTATCTATGAAGTGGTGAAAATGAAAAGTCTTTTTTTAGAGGTTATGGTAAGTATTTCAACAATGAACTGTAAGTAAAAAAATCTTAAGAATATCTCAAAGTTGGTTACTACATTTTTTTATTCCCTAGATAGGATCATCTATCCATTCACTTATTCTTAGGGAAATCCAACCACTAGCAGCCAGATATTCATCTAGAAAAGTTCAGAAAATATAAAATGCAACTGAGTTCTTTCTATTATATGTCATATTCCATCAAAGTAACAGTGAAAGCACCACTGTGGATTAATTACAGTAGTAAATTTAATATCTTACATGTCCAGCTTGTGCTATAATTCTAGAAATTCAATTCAAAATATACTTATTAATTGTACATTATATTATCTAATATTCATATTTCTTTTCTTTGATATTACCAAGAAAGGAGAAATTTCTCATTCTTGTTCTATAAAGAACTGACTCACATGTGACTTCATTGTTGGAGTCAACTGTGCATTTCAGTTAATCTCCTAATTATCTAATATTTCCCACAAATGTCATATTTTTGCAGATGTTCACATGTATCTTCCTATGAAGTTATTTCAGGCTTCCCGGCCTTCATTCAACTTACTTGATTCACTTCATCCTCGACAGGAGGACCAGGTAAATTTGTGCATGAGGTATTTCTATTGACTTTTTGAAAAACTGCCATCTTTATGGAAAATAATAGAACTAGCCATTATGGTTCTTGTTAGTAAGCAGTGGTAGGCAAAAATGCTATCCTGGTGAAGATACATGTTCTTTTCAGTTCACTTTTACATTGGACAAGTTTGTCTGGTCAGACTTTGGTAAAACTACATAGCTGTATTATATTATACATCTGGAAGGTTTCATTGTTTTTCCTTTGCTTTTCATTAATATTTAAAGAGTTACTTTGGAAAAGGTTTAGAGGTGAAAAAATGACTCATTCTAGGGCATTATTTTAGCTGAGCACTTGTGAACCTAATTTCTTTTCATCATTTCTCAAACTAAAGGTTCCCTCTGTTCGTGTAGAAATACACCTTCCTAGAGACCAGTCTGGGGAGGTGGACTTCAAAGCACTGGTTTTACAGTTGAAGGAGACCTCAAGCTTACAGGAACAAGCTGATATCCTGTACATACTGTATACTATGAAGTAAGTGATGGATATTATCAATCTAGTTTAATGTTCATATACAGAGGAAGTATAACATAATAAATAGAGCAAAGCTTTTGGAGTTTCGTGATGTAGATTTGAATATAGTTTAATAACCTATCCATCATGTGACTTCAAAGCCTCAATTGTCTTCATTTATAAAATTTGGATTATATATACTTCATAGAGTTATTGTAAAGATTAAGATATAATATCCATGAAGTCTGTAAAACAATGCCTGGCACATGGTGGGTAATCAATAACTGATAAGTATTATTGTCATTATTAGATTATTTTTAAGCCTCATTATTTGGTGAAATGTATAGATAAATTCTTAAGAGAAGGAAGAATATGAAGGTTTATAGGAAAAAGAAAGTAACATTTTTGTTCGCTATGTGTCAGGCATCCTGCTAGGAACTTTGTATTAGTACAAACTCAGTATGTCCAAATTGAACTCCTCTCTCCTGAACCCCACAGGTCCACACAAAAATAATCGGTTCTGCCTCCTTTTTCATGTTGTAGTCACCATGAAAAGGCAGGATGGACTTTCCTCCCCTAAATTTGGTTTGAATGTTGAGATAGATGGTGACATACACATACCAAGAAGGAATATTTATTACTCACATAATGAGGCTTTCTGGGAAGAGCAAAGAAGGTTCCCAGGTTGCTCCTAAAAAAGATTGAGAGCCCAGGGAAAGGAAACTAAACTGGGGCTGTTATAATCATTATGGGGTGAGGGTTCTTAATGGCTTTTAGTTTTGTTTTTTTGTTGTGTCCTTGTTTGGTTTTGGTATCAGGGTAATGCTGGCCTCATAAAATGAGTTTGGAAGAACTCTCCCCTTTTCCATTTTTTTTTGGAATAGTTTGATAAGAATTAGTATTAGTTCTCTAAACATTTGGTACAATTCAGCAGTGAAGCCATCTGGTCCTGAGCTTCTCTTTGATAGGAGACTTTTTATTACTGATTCAATCTCCTTTGTTATTGATCTATTCAGATCTGTTATTTCATACTTCAATCTTGGTAGATTGTATGTGTCCATAAATTTATCCATTTCTTCTGGGTTTTCCTACTTGTTGGCATATAATTGTTCATAATAGTTTCTAACAATTCTTTGTATTTTTGTGGTATCAGTTATATCTCATCTTCTTTTTTTTCTTTTGAGGCAGGGTCTTGCTCTGTTACCCAGGCTGGAGTGCAATGGCTTGATCACGGCTTACTGCAGCCTTGACTGCCCAGTCTCAAGTGATCCTCCCACCTGAGCCTCCTGAGTAGCCAGTACCACAGGTGCATGCCACCAGGCCTGGCTACATTTTTTTTATATAGAGATGAGGTCTTACTATGTTGCCCAGGCTATATATCTCCTTTTTGTCTCTTATTTTATTTATTTGGGTATTCTTTCTTTTTTTCTTTGTCTAGCCAAAGCTTTGTTGATTTTGTTTATCTTTTCAGAAAAACCAACTCCTCGTTTTGTTAATCATTTGTATTGCTTTTTTAGTCTCTTTTATTTATTTCCATTCTGATGTTTATTGTTTCTTTCCTTTTACTAATTTTGGGTTCAGTTTGTTCTTGTTTTTCTAGTTCCTTTAGGTGTATATTTAAGATCTTTCTACTTTTTGATACAGGCATTAATCGCTGTAAACATCCCTCTTAGAATAGCATTTTCTGTATCTGTTTTGGTATATCACGTTTCCTTTTCATCTGCCTAAAGAAAATTTTGTAATTTCCCTCTTAATTTGTTCAGTGATCCCTTGGTTGTTTAGGAGCATGTTTAATTTCCTTGTATTAGTAAAGTTTCTGTAGTTGCTCCTGTTATTGATTTCTAGTTTTATATCATTGTGATCAGAAGAGGTACTTGATATGATTTTGATCTTCTTCAATTCATTAATACTTGTTTTGTGGCCTGATATATAATCTACACTGCAGAATGTTCCATGAAAAGTTGAGAATAATGTGTATAGCTTTTGGATGGAATGTTCTGTAAATATCAGGTCCATTTGGTATAGTGTACAGTTTAAATCCAGTGTTTGTTGATTTTCTGTCTAGGTGATCTGTCCATTACTGAAAATGGGCTGTTGAAGGCCCCTACTGTTATTGTATTATCTTTCCCTTTAGGTATATTAATATTTGCTCTCTATATTTAGGTGCTACAATCTTTCCCTTTAGGTATATTTCCCTTTAGGTATATTAATCTTTCTTTCCCTTTAGGTATATTAATATTTGCTTTATATATTTAGGTGCTACAATGTTGGGTGCATATACATTTGCAATTGTTACATCCTCTTGCTTAACTGACCCTCCTTACCTTTATATAGTGACTTTCTATATTACTTATATTACTGTCAGCCAGGCTGGAGTGTAGTGACATGAACATGGCTCACTGCAGTCTCGAACTCCTAGGCTCAAGTGATCCTCCCACTTCAGCTTTCTGAGTAGCTGGGACCACAGGTGCATGCCACCATGCCAAGCTAATTTTTAAATTTTTTGCAGAGCTGATGTCAAGTAACCCAGACTTGAAATTGTATCATTGTCTTAAATTCCTACTCACCCCCTGCCTCTTGCTGCAGCATCAACACTACCATAGGGAATCATGGCTAAATCTAAATCCTCTATGATTTGACTTTCAACCTTTATCCACCATTGCTCTTCCCTTATAATGTGAATGCTGTCACTAAATCAGTCTATTTATTATACCCTAAACACAGCCTCTGCATGTCTACCTTGATTCTCGTGTTTGCATCTGCCTGGAATACTCTCCTTTACCATACTCCGTTTCTACTTCTTGCGTATCTCTCTGTCAAGGCCTAGGTTATCTGTCACCCACATGAAACTTTCTCCAATCTCTAATAGTAAAAATAATCTTCCCCTCATTCTGAGATCTCATAGCACTTTTTTCATATCTGTAAAATTTAACAACGTCAGACTTAGAGAAAAGTTGTGAGGATAGTACAATAAAAATTCTGGATAGCCCTCATCCAGGTCCCTCAGACATTTCCACTGAGCTTTTAATCTCTATCTCTCTTTCATATCAACATCATCGTCTGTACTCAATCACACACACATATATTATTTTTTCTGAACCATTTGAGAGTAAGTGGCAGACATAATCCTCATCTAACCCTAAATAATTCAGTGTGTATTTCCTAAATATTAGGAACTCTCTTACATAAGCACAGTGTAATTGCCAAAATCAGGGAATTGTTTAACATTAAGCCAATACTATTAACTATCTACAGACATTATTAAGATTTGTCATATAGCCCAATAGTGTCTTTATAACCAAAAAACATCTAAAATCATGCATTTTATTCAGTTCTCAGGTGTCTTGATTCTCTATTTATCTGGAACAGTTCCTAAGTCTTCATTTTTCAAGTTATTAATATTTTTAAAGAATACAAATCAGTTATTTTGCAGAATGTCCCTCAATTTCAGCATATTCATTATAACACTGAAAGAAAAGATTATTGCCAGAGGCTTTACTTATAACTGATGTAGTCCTATCTTTGAAATTCTAGAGGACCTGACTGGAACACTGAATTGTATAATGAAGGGAGTACTACAGTCAGAGAGCTTCTTACTGAGCTGTACAGCAAAGTGGGAGAAATTCGTCACTGGGGCCTGATCCGATACATTTCTGGGATCTTAAGGAAGAAAGTGGAAGCACTTGATGAGGTACTATAAATTCTTTAATTTATACCAAATCTAAGTAAGAGTGCTTTTTAAAAATTTGGTTTCTATAATTGTTTTTTAAAACAACCATAGACTCCAACCATTTGAGATGTCTTTTCCGTGTAAAATTCAATTCTTTTTGTTTGTGAATGACAAGTAAGAATTACAAATTTATAAAAATGTTATATATTGTTGGGGGAATTGGGGAGGGATAGCATTAGGAGAAATACCTAATGTAGATGACAGGGAGATGGATGCAGCAAACCACTACCATGGCATTTGTATACCTATGTAACAAACCTGCACAATCTGCACATGTACCCCAGAACTTACAGTATAATAAACAAATAAATTTTTTAAATGTTTTATATATATATGTATATATATATATATATAAAGGTGATAACTATAAAGTCTTTATAATGATGTTAAGAATTCTATATCTTAAGAATTAATTCATACTAGGTTACTACCTCCTAGAAAGGGAAATGTCTATTTACCATTGGTGGGAATGGAACTTAGTATATATAGCCACTTAGGGAAAACAGTATGGAGGTTCATCAAAAAATTAAAAGTAGAACTACCATGTTATCTAGCAGTCCAACTGCTGGGTATATCTCAGAAAGGAAGGAAATCAGTATATCGGAGAGATATCTACAACTACCGTGTTTATTGTAGCAATATTCACAAAAGAAAAGGTATGGAATAAACCTAAATGTCCATCAGAAGATGAATGGATAAAGAAAATGTGGTATATATATACAATTGGATATTATCCTGCATTAAAAAGAGTGACACCTTGTCATTTACGATAACATGAATGGAACTGGAGTGCACTGTGTTAGGTGAAATAAGCCAGGCACAGAAAGACAAATAGCACATGTTCTCACTCATATGTGGGAGCTTAAAAGGTTGATCTCATAGAGGTAGAGAGTAGAATGATTGATACCAGAAACTGGGAAGGGTAGTCAGGAGTGAGGGGTAAAGAGAAGTTGGTTAATGGGCACAAAAATACAATTAGATTGAAGGTATAAGATCTAGCGTTTGGAGAGAGATCCAAGATGGCCGATTAGCAACAGCTCAGGAATGTAGCTCCCAGTGAAAGCGCAGAGAAAGAGTGGACGCCGCACTTTCCGACGAATTTTTGTTGCCCACAGACCGGGAGATTCCCGGCAGAGGAGACACACGGGTCGCCAGCGCGACTCTTTTGGCCGGCACGGCTGTTTTGCCGGCGCCCCAGCGCGGCGCTTTCCGGTGCGGAGTGTACGGGACGGACGGGCTCGGCTGGTCCCATCCCCACAAGGAAAACAGCAATTGGAAGCGCTGAGGACTGAGAGTTTCACAGCAAGCACAGCGAACCCGGGAATGTCCGGCTCTGTGGGGAATGGGCGTCCGCCAAAGGAAAACTAAGAAACAGAAAAAAATTTCATCACCGGGCGGAGAGAGATCCAAGATGGCCGCGTAGCAGCAGCTCAGGATTGTAGCTCCCAGTGAAAGCGCAGAGAGCAAGTGGATGCTGCAATTGCAGATGCATTTTTGATGCCCACAAACTGGGAGATTCCCGGCGAAGGAGCCACACGGGTCGCCAGCGCGACTCTTTTGGCCGGCGCGGTGCTTCTCAGTGCGGAGTGTACGGGACTGGGTGCCCAAAGGCTCCGCTGGTCCCATCCCCACAAAGAGAACAGCGGTTGGAAGCGCTGAGGAAAGAGCGAGCACAGCTGAACCCGGGAAGGCCCAGCTCTGTGGGGAAGGAGCGCCCCCCGAAGGAAAACTAAGAAACAGAAAAAACTTCATAACTAACAAACCGGACGTCCACTCAGAGACCCAATCTGAAAGTCGGCAATTACAAAGACGACAGGTGGATAAATCCACAAAAATGGGAAGAAACCAGTGCAAAAAGGCTGAGAACACCTGAAATCAGAATGCCTCTCCTACAGGGGATCGCAGCTCCTCATTACCAAGAGAACAAGGCTTGACGGAGGATGAGTGTGATGAACTCACAGAATCAGGCTTCAGAAGGTGGATAATAAGAAACTTCTGTGAACTAAAAGAATATGTTCTAACCCAATGCAAAGAAACTAAGAACCTTGAAAGAAGATTTAACGAAATGTTAACGAGAATGGACAACTTAGGGAAGAACATAAGTGAATTGATGGAGCTGAAAAACACAACACAAGAACTTCGCGAAGCATGCACAGGTTTCAACAGCCGAATTGACCAAGCAGAAGAAAGGATATCAGAGGTCGAAGATCAACTCAATGAAATAAAACGAGAAGACAAGATGACAGAAAAAAGGGTAAAAAGGAATGAACAAAGTCTCCAAGAAATATGGGACTATGTGAAAAGACCTAATCTACGT